>JANAVB010016383.1:0-55061 GCA_029216955.1 Iris pallida | reverse complement strand
TATTGATCTCTCCTACGGGCTAGTGATCAATCGTGCCTACTCTCTCACGGAACCCTGTTCCCACAATGTGGCGAGTACAACGCTTTGGTCATTGGCCTCCAACTCGCAAAGGAGCTGGGAGTAGAATACTCGAAGCATACGACGATTCACAATTAATCGTCAATCAGATTCGGGGGTCGTACGAAGTCCGCCATGAAGACATGATCCCTACCACCAAAAGCAATCAACATTATCTCCTCATTCGAGGGATTCTTCATCGAACACGTCTCCAGACTTCAAATATCGAAGCCGATGCCCTAGCAGGCCTTGCCGCTTCCTTAGCAGTGTCGAACCAAGCGCATCACTCGGTTGAGGTGATAGGCCACGAACTGGTCTGTCCCAAAACAATATTCATTCGTGGCGAGCTATTCTGCCCAGACGGTCGACGAACACAGACTGGAGACAAGCCGTTCATGACTTCGTCGTATACGATATCCTCCCGAAGAATCCAAGGGAAGCCACCTCCATCAGACGGCGTTCTCTCAGATTCTTCTAACACCAGAGGCAAAGATGCTGTACCGACGATCCTACGATTATTACTCCGTGCTTGTCAAAGCAGAAGCCAAAGAAGCTGTACGAGAAGCTCACGACGGTGTCTGTGGGGCCCATCAGCCTGGCCCTAAGCTACGGACCGCCTTCGCCGTATGGGCTACTACTACGGCCTACAATGGTGGCAGACGCAATAGACTATGCCAGAAAATCAAGGCTTGCCAAGTCCACGGGGACTTCATCACCAACCATCCGAGTTTCTACATCCAACGGTGGCAATCCTGGCCATTCGAATGGGGAATGGATATCATTGGTCCAATCACCCCACCTTCCTCCCGAGGACATCGCTTCAATTGCGATCACCGACTACTTCTCCAAATGGCGAAAGCCGTCCCACTCGCAGAAGTTAAACTTCAAACATGATCAGCTTCCTTAAGCATCATGTCATCTACCGCTTCGGACTGCCACGGAGGATCATCCATGATAATGGTCCACATTTGCAAGCCATGCTTCTATCGATTCGACAAACACCGCATTCATAATGTCACTTCGACACCATATAACCCGACAGCAAACGGGTTGGCAGAGGCATTCAATAAAACAATCATCAAACTCCTCAAGAAGTTTGTCTCCTCCATAAACGCGACTGGACGAGAGCTCGGCGAATGCTATGGGCTTATCGCACCACGGTTCGACAGCTACTGGGAATACACCATTCTCTAGTATACGGGATGAGGCAGTCCTTCACTGGAAACTCATATTCCCTCACTCCGCGTCGCCCTCACTATCAATTGACAACGGATGATAACTATCGACGCCGATTACAAGAGTTGGAGGCCTTAGACGAAAAGCGCCTCCTAGCCCAGCAAAGGATCGAGCTACCAAGCACGTATCTCAGGAGCCTTCAACAAGAAGGTCAAAAATCAGAACATTCCAAGTGGCAATCTCGTTCTGGCAGTCCGGAGACCAATGGTCATGACTCATAAGACCGCAGGCAAGTTCCAGCCAAAATAGGAAGGTCCATTTATCATCGAGGCCGTGTTCTCCAACGGCGCCTACCGCCTCGCCAAGCAGAATAGGGACTTGCTTATGTTGCCCGTCAACCCGGCAAGTTTGAAGAAATACTATTTTAGACAACATTCTCCAAATTATCGAGTCATGTACCCTCTTAGTACCCCTGAACTCGCACCCACCATTCTCCAAATTATCGAGTCATGTACCCTCTTAGTACCCCTGAACTCGCACCCACCATTTTCCAAATTATCGAGTCATGTATCCATTGACACCACTGAACCCACATCCACAACATTTCAGATTATCGAGCCATGCACCCGCTGGTGCCACTGAACTCTCATCTCCTCAATATTCTAGAAAATCCAAATTATGTACTTACATTCCGGTCACTCTCTCAGATAGTAAGTCACGTATAATCATACCTCTGAACTTTCTTCCTGAAAGAGATCCTCCCTCATGATCCACTACCCGCGCTTCCAGTGCACAAAAAGGGTAATCGATCCACTAATTTCCGAAATGACCATATCCTCATTACCTCTGAGTCATTTTCACTTCCACCAAAAACAAACCGCCCCCTCGCATAGAACTTCCATGTCCTCCTACCTCTGAGTAGTTCTATGCACCCCTTCTTCATTGAGCCCACTCCTGCCATGTCCTCATTACCTCTGAGTGGGAAGGCTCCGTCGAAGAAATCACCATATTTGCCATGTCCACATTACCTCTGAGCAAGTATGTTGGTTCCCTTTCAACCTATTATCTGTACCCACAACCGGAGTACGACAAGGATAATAGGTCCACAAATGTCCTCTGTTGACCACAAATGTCCCCTGTTGACCACAAATGTCCTCTGTTGACCACAAACGTCCTCTGTTGACCACAAATATCCTCTGTTGATCACAAATGTCCTCTGTTGACCACAAACGTCCTCTGTTGACCACTATTGATTATAGAAAAGTCTACCATGTTCTCATTACCTCTGAGTAGGAAGATTCCACGGTAAAACCCTCATGTTTGCTACGTCCTCATAATCTCGGAGCAAATATGACTGGCTTCCTTTCACCTTATTATCCATACCCTGAACCAGGGTACGCCAAGGATAGTAGGTCCATAAATATCCCTCGCTAAGCCCCTTAGCATAAACCCGCCATTCTTCCGTGCCCCAGGAGCCCAGTCGCTCTATGGCACTCCTTTTCCCAACCCCAAGAACATCCATGACCACTTTGCCATGGCTGCTCCAAAACGTCCTAATCAAACTTGTTATCCGTACTTAAAACCAAGGTACACCCAGGGTAACAAGTCCACAAATAATCCCCCAGCAAGTCCAATTCTATGAACACCACAAGAACAAGAAAGAGAAGATGAGTTGAAACATGCTCATTTATTTCAAAATTCAAAAGAGCTACATCAGTGGGGATCACATCCCTTGCAAATAAAATATACACATATGAAAGAAAAACAAAAAAGAGAAGCAGAAGAAGACAGATGGCGGATCACTGTTCCGGGACACATAACACCGTGAGGCGGTCCTTTATCAAGGCGACCGACCGCTCAAACCTCTGTTTGGCTCGACGCTCAGCTTCCTGGTTCAACACCGTCGGGTCCTCCAGATGAACGTAGGCCTGCCAGTTGTCCTCGAACTTCTTAAAAGATCGCTCTAGGTTGGCAGAAGTTCGAGAAATCCGCTCGACCTCCCGAGCGATCGACTCCTGCTCTGCACGAGCAGCCTCCAGCTCTGACTCGAAGAGGGCCAACTCTTGCTGGAGTACGATAATCCGCTCCTGTGTGGCAGCTACTCCACGAGAAGTAGACTCTTCACGACCCCTATAAGCCTGACTTCGACGACCCAGCTTGGCATACGAAGCGGAGAACTTGTCAAGGTCCTCCCGCACAGCTGGCCTGGCAGCATCCCGAGCAAGTCTGATCCTATCCCGAGCAGCAACAAGGAAGCCCCGCTCCCGTTTAATCGCGGCAGGCAAGCCAGCCTGCCGTGTTGCCAGCAGTTGAGTCACAAGCTGGTCGGCCTCGACCAACTTGGGCTCCAGAAGCGCGGCTAACCCCATCCCGCCAGGAAGGTCCTTCAAAGTATCAATCTGGCCGCGAGCACCCTTCAGAGACATAGTGAAAGGGATTCCCCGTTCCACGGCAGCATCTACACCCCTCCCTAAGTGGCGATAGAAGCTGTCAACTACATCTTGCGTCACCTCGTTCAAAGCCTCCGAGGAAGCCGGTGTTAACAGAAGTGTGGCTGGCAGCACAGAAGAAGACGCGATAGAATCTGCCGCTCCTGCCACGAGAGAAACCAACTCTGCACGGAAGGACGCTTGAACAGCGGCCAACTCCTCTTCAGCAGTCCGTAGAATTTGAATGCTCGGTAGGACCGAGATGTCAGCCTCTGAAGCCGCAAAAGAAGCAGAGGATGATGCAGAGACCGCAGTTCTCGAGACAAGCTCCATTCCCACCCGCCCAGGACTGGCAGGAGACACCTCAGTATGAGTCGATAAAAGAAGAGAAGCGCTTCCTTCCCCCGGATCAGGACAGGTCGAGCTCTCCCTAAGAACATCCGACGCAGGAAGTAAAGGGTCGGGACCTACAGGGCCAAAATAACCATGAATCGATTTGATCTGGAGGATATGCTGATAAAGCAAATAAGCCTCCGCATGAGTCAATATTTGACCTATCTTACCAACCGAAGAGCATGGAGGCTGAGGTTCGCTTGCAGTCGCCCCAACACCTTCACCGACAGCCTCCGAACTAAATGAGATAGGCTCCTCCGCCCCAGCACCTTCGGAAGGAGATGCGTCGAGATCGGCATCGCCTTTCGAAACTCCAGCAATCTCGGATACAGGTCCAAAGGAACCTTCGTTATCCCGGATTGGGGTCTCAATAACTCGAGAGTTCTCAGCATCCGTTGAAAGAACCCCCGTAGAGGGGACCGCAGTACATACGCCACTAGTTAAAGCAGCAAGGGTCGGATCAACCGCGGGGGCGAAAGACGGTGCATAAGAGTCCGGTTCATCAGGCGCCTACAAAGGAAAGTGATCAAGTCATATCCCAAGAAGAGAAAAATCACAATAAACAGATAAATCCTATTTGATTTTACCTCCGGAGCATCGCCAGCACCTTCACCCCCTTCCGTGATAAACAGCCTACGAGATCTGGCTACAGTTCTCTTTACAGAAAAAGTCACTCCTTCATCGGCGTACTCACCCCTGCCTCGCTTACGCGAGAGACCAGGCATTGCAGACGGTGGTTTCGACCTCACCACCTCAGGAACAAGTGGCAGCTGATCTTCCATCTCACCAAAAACGGTCGACGGTCGATCCGCCATCCCCTCTTCTGTCATAAGGGGCGGCTGATCCGCCGTTACTTCACCACTAGAGGAAGGAGAATCCTCGTCATCCCGCTCCTCCGGCTCGTTGTTTCTCTCAGCTGTGTCAGAGGACTCAGAATCAGGCATAGGGATCCTATTCGCCCCTTTCTTTTTCGCTTTCAACACTGGGGTCCTCTCCGCCAAGCGAGTGCCCAGAATGAAGCTCGTCCTCGGGTCAAAATCTACAGGAGCCTGGTTCACCGTAACATGGTAGAAGGCAGCCATATGCAAGATCTCCTCTAGCACGTTGGCCACAGGAACGGAGAAACTAGTCCGAGTATGACAAGTGTCATAATAGCTCCACGCCCTAATACCGTCAAGTATACTGCCCTCAAATCCCAGGCTAGGACTGGGACGCCCAAGGAATAGTTGACAATACCCAAATTGGCGGGCAAATCTACTGGGCAAATAGGGCTCCAGGTATACAGTGTTACGGTTGCGATAAACTAAGTACGATGGGCGAATGTTACGCAACCAATAACGCATCTTCTCAGGCAAGAAATGAGGAGGTCTCACGCCATCAACATGAACATTCCTCACCTCCTGGTCAGTAAAACGGGGGACAGATACGAAGAAGCTATACCCGTCTGTCCTCGCCAACATCCTCCGACACGCCGGCATAGTGCTATATTCCAAAGGATGATGACGATATTTGAAAAGAAAGGCGTCATCGCCCGTGACGCTGTCTCCCGTCCCAGGCCTCATCAAAGACTGATAATGCAGCAGCAACCACCCCAACAGGTAATGATAAGGCAGCTCTATACGTTCAAAGTCCATCGCCACGCTACGTGCGATGACTCCGGACGAGAATGCGCGGAGACCATGGTGAATGCTGCATACCATTGCAGGAAGAAGAGCCAACCTGACCCCAAAAGCCAATTTCACGGCAGGAAGAATAAAAGGACGGCTGATCCGCTCGATAGCACCTGTCCCGCCTGAAACCACACAATTGCGTAGCCACACCATTAAAAATCCGGCCAGAAGGGCCTTATCTGATAACCGTCGAGTGCCATAATAGAAATAGCTGAAGGAGTCAATCCGACTCCCAAATTTGTCGCCCATAGACTTCGACCTCCTAGCGGTCGACATCAAATCTTCCACTTCACCAGGAGTTTGACGGTCGCGGGAAGTGACCCGGCCAGCAGCACTGAATTTAAAAAGATAAGAGACCCAGGACTTGGTGTGAGGAGAATCCCCCTCCGAGCTATCATTTTTTTTGGATAGCCACTCGATGGCAGGTACTATGATGGCATAACAGTTCTTGGTATACCGCGACGAAGCCTGGGAATCGACGATCTAGATCCCGGAACTCCTCGTTCATCGGAGTGTACGCCTCGAAAGGCTCATCTCCCCAGGGAAGCTTGGAGACGTCATACATCTCATGGAGAGCGAGCCCCAGCTCCCCTACGGGGGTGAAGAACGTCCCTGTCCGATCGTTATACATCTCCAGAAGGGCCATGAATAACGGCTTATTAATGGGCAGTCCGTGGCTGGTACCCCGGATAGCGTCATAAAGATTGAATTCCCTCAAAGGTGCCTCATATTTCCGCAGAATCCATGAAGTCAGGTTAGCCCATGGGGGAGTAGTGTGCAACCAGCCCTGCAGAGCCAACCTGCCAACAGGATAAGACCCCTTTCGTGCAAGCTGGCTCAAGAAGGTATCAGTCTGAGAAAATGAGAAGTTAGGACCGGGCGTGTTGATAAAAGAACCCGGAACTAACCCCATCACGGACCGACTGATTGGATTCTTGATCACACGCACCGACCCGGTAGCTTTATTATGACGGATCTCGCCCACGAACATCCCCGGTCCGGTGGGAGTAAGAGGATCTGTCATCTGCCTGTCCAAGACAACCATGTTGAACCACGCAAAGGGGAAATGACGCTTCATAATGGGAATATGAATCGGCCTCCCATCCAGAGCAAAATCCCAATTCTCGGAAATATCAAGAACGCAGGAGTTTTTAACGATCAGTGCATCCCCAAAGAGGAAGACTGGTCTCAGATGCTTCCCTTCAGGATTCCCTAAGCTCACCATATCACGAAGAAATGGAATGGATTGAACCCTGATAACAGTCACTCGTTCTAAAGGCTCGTCAATGAGGAGCTGCTCTGACACTTGATGAACTAAGTTGTCCAGTGGCATGTTTTCAGCAAGTTGCTTCGAACCAACCAGGAGTTCTCCCGCAGAATTCACGGGTAGATTCACTAGAAAAAGATAAAAGAAACAAGGTCAGAAGACAAACAAAGAAAACAGAAGTATTGGAAAAGATTACTGAAGTCTATGCGGCTCAGGTCGCCACAGCCTCATGCGGCTCATCAGCAGATAGGTTCATGCGGCTCCGCGCGTCATAGCCCCATGCGGCTCTGAATTAACCAAGTCCGTACAACTCAGATTCAAAAGGGTTTATAGGTTCATGCGGCTAAGCCCGACTCATACAAACCGCTGCGGCTACAAACCATCAAGTTCATGCGGTTCAAAAGTGAGCAACGCTTATGCGGCCCAAGTCGAAAACACACATGCGGCACTGATCGAATATGACAAGCTCATGCGGCCATAATGGGCGAAGTGCTTATGCGGTCACATCGATACGTCTCGTATATGTGGCTTGTGCATAAAGTATGCAACAGAGCCATGGCAGCAGTTAGGGTTTTTCGGAGTGACCCCCTTACCAGCGATGGGCGGGTGAACATCAGGATGGACAGCGCCTACAGCAGTCGGCGGAGGAGCGACTACATTCGTCGCCGCAGTCGCCGTAGCAGCAACTGCCTTGCCCTTCGCGGCCTTCGATGCAGCAGATCTCTTGGGAGCCATGGTCGATGGATGAAGAAGGAAAACGAAGAGCGAAGTTGGCAACAGGGAATTCAAGCAAAGAAAGGAGGTAAAGAAACCTCCAAGAGCTGAAAAACTCCTATTTATAGGCGATCCATAAAGTAGAAAGACGCCTCGGATTATGCGCCGCCTCCAAAAATAAAGGCGAGAACGCTTCGGTCAAGGCAAAACCGACCCTTGGGATCCTCCCCCAAAAGGCGGCGTCAAATCAAATCGAAGGCAATTAATGAAGATTTGCTCACGTGGTCAGGGCGCGTGGCAAAGAGCCTATGCGGCCAGAAGAATCTATGCGGCCGAGATGCTAATGCGGCCAGGAAGCTTAGGTAAACAGAACATCCTATGCGACATGAACGGGGCCATGCTTCTTATTTAAAGTGTTTCAATTCTACAAATTGAAAACTTTGAAGGGGGTCCTGTAGAAGCATGGAAAATATTAGAATAAAGGCATAAATGGCCCATGCGGTTTTGGGTAGCAAGTCTATGCGGCTCATACTGGAGTTGCCCTATGCGGCCCAAAAGAAGACCCTCAGACTCATGCGGCTCGGGGATGAATGCGGTTCAGCAGGAATATGCGGCTCAATTGACGACACGTGTGACCCCCCTCCACAGTTGGCCACTGGAGTAATGGCCTCATTTAATGCTCTGACACGACTCGACGGCTGTCTCTGACATAAAGTATCATAATGGCTCTGCCATAATGACAGACTCTTCGGGAAAAGAAGAAAATCTCTGACCCGATCTGACAAAAAATCCTAGATTGCCACGTGGCAAAAGTCTCATGCGGCTCGGATAGAGAACAGCTTCATGCGGCTCATCGAGGAGTCACTCTAATATGATTAACAAAAAATCCGCCATATGCGGTCCACCCATAGCCCGGTCTATGCGGCTCAACACCACGCTAATTCATGCGGCCCACAGAAACTATGCATATGCGGCTCATGGAGAGATCGTCCCCTGCGGCTCGCAAAAATTATGCATATGCGGCTCACGGAAAGTTCGTCCCCTGCGGCTCGATGAGGCATTGACTCATGCGGCTCACGAGGAGTATCCCCCTGCGGTTCAAGTGTTGGTCACCCTATGCGTCCCTGGCAGGATCTTCAATTAAAAAAAAGACGTGGCACTGAAGATGCAACAGAATCCCAACGAAAATATTCGACATCATCATCATAATTGCCGAGATCAGGGCATATCATTTATCATCAAGCCAATAGGACACGTGGCGAGCAATCAAATATTGGCATAATCAATCACGAAGATTTAAAGCAGTCAGTATTAATTGCTCATAAGATTTGGTGCTATCCGCATTAGTGGCCGAGATTCATTATGATCAGGATCAAGGGCCCAGATAGAATGAAGGAGCGCCGACATTCCAAACAGATAATCATCAGCAAACCCTAATGATCCCACCCCACTCTTATAAATAGCCAGCATCATTTCCATGTAAAAGAGGTCGGCAACAAAAAGAATAAAAAAAAGAAAAGAGAGATATACACAGAGAGAGCTCCCCCTTTTCTTGATAATCACAGAGAGAGAGAAGCCAGGAGAGCAACCCGAGGAGAGTAAGAAGAGCCTTTCTTCGTCAACGCCGAGCAGATCTTCCCCGAGCCAAGGCTGCATACCGATCGTCCAAGGAGTAAGGCAGAGCGGCCGTCGCTTTCCCGAGCCTCTATCGTCACCCCCCAGAATCAAAAATAAACAATCGTACTTAGTCTGTTGTACCTAGGCTTTCGTCCCTAGGCTTTCTTTGTACGAGCGAGTTTGTATTGTGAGTCTAAGTTCAGTCCTCCGATAATTGTTCTGTTCTTTTACAATCAATGGCAAACATCGATCTTGCAACTTAGGACCGGGTTGATGAGCTCCACAAGTTCCGTCATGAGCTTCTTGAAGAGCTTCGGCTGCTTCTTCGTTGGACAGACATCGAAGGAGGAGCCCATCGAAGGAGCGTCGGTACAGCATTTTGGTAGCTGTATCGTAGTAGAATCGAAGAGAGCGTCTCCTGACTGAGACGGCTTCCTTTGGGTCCTCTGGAAGGATTCTGTAGACAGCGAAGTCGATGAACGGGAACCTCTAGTCTCGGATATTAACACCAGTATTTGTCGGCATGTCGTAAGCCACCTGCAAGCATAGGTTGTTTCTGGGACAAATCAGGTCTCGGCTAGTCACCGTGACATAGTTTTGAGTCCCAAGGGGCGCTGCCAATGAGGCTGCGAGGCCAGCCAGAGCATCGGCCTCCAAGTTTTGTAAACGGGGAACATATTCGATGAAGAACCCGGTGAAGGTTGAAATGATGTTCAACGCGACTTCATGATAAGGGATTAAATCTTCATGGCGAACCTCGTATTGTCCCCGAACCTGGTTTACGACGAGTTTTGAGTCGCCGTAGGCTTCCAGATGGTCGACCCCCAGCTGTTGTGCGAGCTGGAGTCCCATGACGAGTGCGTTGTACTCGGCAACGTTATTGGAGCACGGCTTCGAAAGAGAGTACGCACGCTGGATGACCAGCTGATCGGGGGAGACTAAGACTACCCCTACTCCTGCGATGATTTGGCCTTTGGGGCCTGTTCTCGAAGCACCATCGAAGAACATCCGCCAAACGAAGCTTCCTTCGATGACGTTGGATTCTTGGACCTCATCCGGGATATCTTCATAGAGTTTTGAGGATTCTGGGATGGGGTGTGCAGCTAAAAAGTCAGCCAGAGCTTGACCCTTGACAGCCTTTTGCGGAACAAACACCATGTTGTACGGTGTTAGCAGGATTGCCCATGTAGCCAGCTGGGAGTTCAATGATCCTGGCTTTGTCATGAGGACTCTGAGCGGATTGACTCGAGAAATGACATGAATTGTCTGACCCGAGACATAATGACGAGTCTTCTGGATGGCAAACACCAAAGCCAAGTACTCCTTTTCGACGGGGTTGTACCGATGTTCGGCCCCGATGAGTGTTCGACTGAGGTAGTAGATTGCTTGCTCAAAGCCTGTATCGCTGTTTTGAGCCAGCAGAGCGCCAAGAGAATGATCCATGGCACGGACATAGAGGAGAAATGGTTTGCCGGCGACTGGCGCTACCAGGACTGGTGGGCTTGTTAAGTAAGCCTTGATGTCGTCGAAAGCCTTTTGGCACTCCTCTGTCCAGACGTAAGAGACTCCCTTCTTCATGAGCTGAGTAAAGGGTTGACATCTACCGGAGAGGTTTTCTATGAACCTTTGGTCTTCTCAGGATCAACATGAATGCCTTTCGCTGTGATGACAAAGCCCAAGAATTTGCCGCTAGAAACCCCCAGAAAGGATTTAGCGGGGTTCATTTTGAGTTGATGTGCCCGCATGAGATCGAAGACCATCTTCAAGTCCTGTAGGTGATCTTCTTTGAGGCGGCTCTTGACTGCGATGTCGTCAACATAGCATTCGACTGTCTTGCGAAGATGTTGATGGAAGATGGTGCTCATAGCTCGCTGGTATGTCGCACCGGCGTTCTTCAAGCCGAAGGGCATTACTGTGTAGCAGAAAACACCCTTTGGAGTCCTGAATGACGTGTGTTTCGCGTCATCGGAGAACATCTTGATTTGATCGTAGCCTGAATACCCGTCCATGAAGGACATGCGCTCAAAGCCACATGTGTTGTCGATCATCACATCAGTGATTGGAAGCGGGAATTTGTCCTTCGGGCAAGCAGAGTTGAGATCCCTGAAGTCGATACAGACTCGTATCTTCCCGTTCTTCTTGGTGACAGGAATGACGTTGGCTACCCAATCCGGGTGTTGTTCCTCACGGATGAAGCCGCTGGTCAAGAGTTTGTCTACCTCCTGATCGATGGCATTCATGATGTCTGGACGGAAGCGTCGCTGTTGTTGTTTGATAGGTTTGGCATCAGGTAAGATGTTCAACCTATACATTGCGATCTGTGGGTCGAGTCCCGGCATGTATTCATAGCTCCAGGCGAAGACGTCGATATACTCTTTAGCCAGTTGGATTAAAGATTCTCGATCTTCTCCTTCTAGGCTTTTACTGATGAAGATGGGTTTGGAAGAAGACCCATCCCCGAGGTCGATCTGCTCGACTTCGTCTTCGGTGGGAGGTTCGCGTAACTCAAAACGAGATTCCCATTGTTCTCCTAGGCGTTGGGCCCAGGGTTCTTCTTCGAAGGGTTCCGGCGCTTGGTCTTCGCCTTCATCTTTTTGAGGTTGTGCTGACGTTATGTTAGCTGACAGCACTTTCCTGAAGACTGATCCGATACTGGTATCGGAATCCCAAGTCGATGCTTCGGACGAGTGGGAATGTTCTACGTCTTCTGCATCTGAACTCTCTGGGGTTGATGGTGGCGTGACATAGCCTAACCCCCGTCGAGTCCGATTATAGTAGTCCTGTGGCTTTTCATTGGGCATCGAAAGCTGGACAGGGAGATGCCGACCCTTGCCGTAGTTTAAGCCTTTGTTGCTTTTCAGGTCGTAGCCCATCTTTTGGATGATGTGCTTTGCCGTATCTGTGTACCGATAGACTTGTACTCTGCCGGTTTCAGGTTTGGGCTCGATTGACGGAAGGTCCTGATGATGCTCGACTTTGTCCGAGATGATGGTGCCTTCGTCTCGGCTCCGTGGAGGGACTATGAAGACTCCTTGAGACGGGACTACTCGATTATGATGGACGGTCGTTATTTGTGTTTGCAACGACCATAGAGCGTTATCTAATGTATACATGGCATTCCAGTGTGGAAGACAAGAATAATTAAAAGACACTATATTATTGATAAAATACGAGATCTTATCCCGTGGGATTATATTGTCAAAGGAGGGTGCCTCTACGTCAGCCGTGTAGCTCCCCTTCCCGGATTTTTTAATATTTTATTATTATTTACTTTATTGAATTTTATTATTATTACTATTATTATTATTTATTATCATTATTTTTGAGGTCGTTATTTTATAATATTATTATCATAATTATTGGTTATATTTATTTGGTTATCAAATAAATGTGATTTAATATATATATTCATATTTTAAGAAATAGACCTTACTCTAGAAATATATAATATTGGGTTTTATTTAGGTTTTATGGATATATATTATATAAGTATGTGTACGAGTATATAGGTATATGTACACATTTAAATAGATATATTATATATAAAAATAGATATATTAATATTTTATTTGGAAGTATATTTTATATTGATTTTAAATATTATAGATTGAATATGGTATTTATAAACAAGGTATATAGGTGTATTTATATATATATATATATATATATATATATATATATATATATATATATATATATATATATATATATATATATATATTGTGTATGGGTGTGAATATAGATATATGCCTATATATAAATATTTGTGGATATGTATAAGTTTGTATAAATATTAGTATATATTATATGTGTATATATATAGATTATATATATATATATATTAATATATGTATATGCATATATAGTTAAAATAAGAAAAAGAAAAAGGTTAATGAAAAAGAATTAGAAATAAGAAAAGAAGAAAGAAAATGGGGTAGCTTCTGTTATTATGCTTATATAGTTTAGTAGTGAATTGAATTGGATTGAAATGGAATGAATGAACTGGGAAATCCAATTCAACTCATTTTCAATATAGACCAGTTGCAAGTTGCTGGAACACAACATGCACGCACACAAGCAAAACCAGCTTGCCTCCCAAACCGAGAAGGGTGGGGACCACAACTATACGCGATCCCAGCAATACCCCTGCTCAAACCCGAGCTTGCTCCAGCCCAAGCAAACCAGCGTGTAGATGAGCCCATCAACCAAGCTCCCCAGCAAGGAAAGCCCGACCCCATTGTTCGAATATAAGTAGCCGAGAGAGAGAGAGGATCTCTCTCGAAAACCTCAAACCCTAATCAACTCCACCGCGCCGACACTCCAGCCCCGGCGACTCCCACAACCAGGGCGCGGCCGCGCACGCCTACAGGGCCGCCGCCGGTCGGCCGAACCACCGGAAAGCGCGCACGCGCGTGGAACGCGACAGCGACAACAGCAGCAGTTGCTGCAACGAAGGGAAGTTCGCGAAGGAAATTCCTCCTCCACGCTCGGTGTCGTTGCGAACCATTTTCTCTGGTATGACGACAACATATACGACTCCCAATCTCTTCTTTTAGTTTTTATTTAAACGATTTAGGTCGTCCAGAAAATCGTCGCGAACCTTGCCGAAAAACTGTTCTCGAAACAGTTCACAGAGCAGTCCAATCACCCTAGTTCAAGGATCGATTCCGATCGATCCAGGAAAATATTAGAAAAACCATTTGAAGGGGTTTATTGACAACATGTAGGGCTTCAAAACCCTTTTTACGGAATTTGATTCCATCGACTACGTGTCGAGAAATCGAACTCCGAAGTTTCCCAAAAATCTGTTTTCAAAAACTAGAAATCTCTCCACACGACGTCCGTCCAGCCATTCCGGGCGACGTGGTCGCGCACCGAAAGGATCGAAAGATGCGTAACAGCTTCGTGGTCGTGTGGGCTTTGACGGAATTCAAATTGGTCGCGTGTGCGCGACGAATTCGACGCGTATCCGTCGAAATCGCCCCGTATCCGTCCAATGCAAATTCAGTCATAACTTTGTGCACGCTCGTCAGATCGAGACGAAACTTGCGCCAACAGGACTGTATCGTTTTTTTGGTCCTGTATGCCAAGTTTGGTCCGATTTTGAGACAGTTGAAATCGACGTCGTTTTACGGGCCCCACGGTCCCGCTCAACGGGCGATTTTGTGCACGGCCCGCCGAAATCCAACTTTGGACATAAGGTTGGGTTCGTATCGGAAAATCGGATCTGTAGACATGTAGTTTGACGACTTTAGAGACCGTTGACTCTGGCACGCTTTTCGGTGCAAAGCGGGTCCAACGGCGGACACCGTTTTGGCCCGAAATTACTGTTTTGCCCCTGTGTCCAGAATTGGACGTAGGGACAGGCAATCCTAGCTAATTAGACTATTCTGAGATCATTGGTATTTTTTATTTCAGCTTCCGGGGACTGTTGTACGGGTTTTGACTATAGTGGCACATTGAGTAGTTCAGATTGTCGGTTTCACCAGCAAAGGACCACAGGCGAGTACAGTTTATTGTCTGCATTTCGATATTGATCTTTACTATATTTCATTGATTAGTCATTGGTTATATGATTTTTATACTCTATTATAAATTGTTGAGTCGGGAATGAGAAGTACCAAGGATGTGTGATCAGACCGTAGACATTGTAGATATCGTAGACATTGTAGATATCGTAGACATTGTAGATATTGTAGACATTGTAGATATCGTAGACATTGTAGATATCGTAGACATTGTAGATATTGTAGACATTGTAGATATTGTAGACATTGTAGATATTGTAGACATTGTAAATATTATAGACATTGTAAATATTGTAGACATTGTAGATATTGTAGACATTGTAGATATTGTAGACATTGTAAATATTGTAGACATTGTAGATATTGTAGACATTGTAGATATCGTAGACATTGTAGACATCGTTACTTTTCTGCAAGTAGATATCGTAGACCGTGCGGTGTAGCACCCCAGACCGATCACATGTCAAAGGTACTTCTAACGGTGGAAAAGTATATTGGTCTATTTATTACTATTGATTTTCTTACGGGTTTACTGTTATTTTCAAAACTCATGATTAATGCCTAACCTTTGTTTTATAGTCATTTTCTTTATTTGAAATTGCATTCAGTGAATTGTGCTCGTTCCATTCCTGACTGGAAACCAACATTTTCAGGTTAGCCACGGATTCATTTAGCTTGGGGAGTGACGGGAATACTTGCAGATAAAGCCTAGAGACTAGCTAGATAGTTGAGTTGTAGTCATTCAGTTATTTGTACAAGTTTATATTTTTATACAAATATAAAACTTGTGATCATCGTAAATTAAATTAATTTTGTGAATGAGCATTATTTGTGATTTTGATCTTCATGGCCGTGACAGCGTTCTACCGCCGACACTGCGGCGTAGGCTGGCTTGGACACGTCTTGTATCCGTTTAAAAAAAAAACGGATGCGGGTCGTGACAAGTTTTTGTGGTGGCCCATGCAGGTCTGTCTTCGCAAATTATGCGAACTCGTGATAGTACTTAAGTTGTACTATTGCGAGCCTGCGACTAGAACACGCTCATTCACGAACAAGGATTAATTTAATTTACGAGAATGACTAGGACTAGGAGTCCCTTACACAAAATTTACCGAGGGGTAGTCTAGGCCATGCAATGTAGATAAGGAGTTATTAATTTTGATAGTTATCAGATCCCCATAGGTACACTAGTATCTCTTGATATGATGATGTAATCTAACTTGGATAAATTATTCCCTTGGTAAGGCAGGGCTTCATAGAATTAATGATCTAACCTTGATAAATGGTGCAATCCCTTCTCTTGTCCTTTGGATATCATCCTCATATCTTAACCCGAATTACTTATTTAGTTTCTAGTTGCCCTAAGAATTATTATCCATTATAATTTCTGATTAGGTTAACCATATGCGAACCTCAAGTTAGTGTCGATTCAAAATTTTCCTCAATAGTTGAATACACATGGAATAGATTAGAATGTTGTATTCCTTTATCTTCAGTTATTTCCTCCATGTTCATCTTTTAATCTGAGGATTATGACTGATAGATACTTACACTTTATTTCATAGCCAGTTGTTTGAATCTCTAGAAACTCGTGAATTCTTACATATGTAGTTAAAGAAATGTTAGTTAATTCATAATGGCGGGACAGCAGCGCACTGTCGCCATTTATTTAAATTAGGAAGACTATGGATTCATTGCAGCCAGCAGCGCACTGGCGAGACAAAACCCCTAGAGTTGAAATTTGTTATATAGGCTATATAATGTTACTAGAAACTAAGGCTAGTGGTCCTCTTTTTCATAGTTACCCTAGAGTCTATATTGGTTAGAGTTAAGAAGTATTCGATTTCGTATCACATATGAATCACGAAACCAAGGGTTTACCACAGCCATAGTATACGGGCAAGGTATAACTCTCGGTGGAATGACTTCAGACGTGATTACAGGTTTAGGATTCTATGAAGGATAGGACAATGTCATGTATGTTCCGTAAGACCCGAAGCCAATGTTAGTGGAAATTTGTAGTTGGGTAACACATCCTCCGATCTAGCATTCCGTGGTCCTTGTGACCTATTGACGAGGAAATTGATTGACGCTAATAGGTTACCTAGAATGTAGAATTTAAGGGGTTCATAACCCACTAGCCGACCAAGACCTTATAGATAAGAAGATAGTAGGAAGACTGTATGAACAAGAACACCGGGTAAGGTTTGATTCTCTCAAAACCCGAACTGCTTGTGCCTTCTTTCGAAAATCTTACGAACTTGTATTTTGACTATCTTGACCAACGCCGCAATTACAGCCTAGTTTTGCAAGCTCACTCTGTTCTCGAGCTTGATTCAAGACATGTGTTTAGTGGGGACGCCTGCTAACATATTGTCTAATCAGAATCAGTGTATTATGGTCTGATCAACCATGATGCATTTGGTTCGCACTTCATTTAACTATCCTACGTGGATTGAGATATCGAGGTATCTATGAACTCATCCACGACTGCATTGACAATTCCTCTTGAATTATATGTTCGCCCTTGAATCACGAAATTGTATTAGTAACGTCTCCCTTGACTTCTTTATTGTTTTTATCTTTCACCAATTTGGAAAGCCGAAAGCTCGTGATGGTAGAGAGATACAGGGTATTCCCATGGCTATGATAATGGTAGGCACAAGTGTAGCTACCAACGGCCAGTCATGTGATTGAGTTACTCGTTCTCCCCTTGACCATCAAACTATTATCGAGACTTTCAAGCCATATGAATTTAAGAATGATTAGGGTTTTACCCTTAGTCATAATGTCAACCCAGGAGACTATCTATTCTCAAGAAACAATTCATTGTGTCTCTAAATTTTTCTTGAATATTGCCTTACTTTCAACCCTTATGCCTTGACTCAACTGTCCCTCGACCAAAGCCCATAATCACTAGCTTAGCCAATACCATAGCTTAAATACCCTGTCACACTATGATCTACCAGTGGTCAACAGCAATACTTGAGCACACAACTCTTGTGATAATAGTCCGACAGACTGAGCGTCAATAGAAATTTGTGACCCAGTTGCTAGGAAATCTTTCGTAAGATGTGCCTTAGAGTTGGTTACCCGGTCGATAACCCTTATATACTGTGGACGAGTAGGTCATTCTATTTTATCGACCATGTGTCATTGTACACACTCGTTTTCCATTTAGTGATAAACGATCCTTGACTTGACTGACATCTACCGTATTCCGTTACGTCGTGCCTTATTCTTCATTTACAAGAGTCGAGGTACAATATTCGGACTTTGAAACTTTTCGGACCTCATCATTCCTAAAACCATATCCTAGCTTCTAAGGTGGATAGACTGTAAGCCTCCTAAAGTTTTGGATATACGAAGATCACCGATTGATTAGAATAAATTTTATTAGAATGATAGTTAGTGCCCTATGGGCTCCCACTTTCCATTTAGATCATTTTGCGTCCCCGGCCGTGTCACTAATATTCGGAGCACAAGACCAGCTGATACCTTCCAAAAAATTTCACATGTAAAATCTAGACGAGTCCACCTTCATCTAGGTATATCATGTCCCACTCAAACCAGTCCCCTTGTACTCTATTTTTGGGGTACGACTTTCAGGTTAAAAGGACTAGTTATAACCTTTACCATAGTACCGGTATACTTTCCAACATCCACTAGAGCCTTAATTGTGACCCCAGTCCTTCGACCCAATATATGGTTGTGATCTACTCGAAGCCTACTACGCGCATGCCACTAGTGTGCCACCCAATCGAGGTCTCATGTTTTACTTAAACACAAAAGTCTCGGAAGGTGCATTTTTGGGCTTCATGAACCTAGCTAACCAACCTGATGGCCAACTAGCTCAACACTTGGATAGAAACCTATTCTGGAATACCCTAATCTAGTAGGAATAGTTGTATCATTAGAGTCTTGACCAGTCCGTATAGATTGCAATCCAAGGTTTACCCAACCAACGAGGGATGTCCAATCAGGAAGTCCATTAAGACTCAGTAAAACCCATCCGTGCATACCACCATACTCGGACTAGAAAACCGAACTATTTGGAATAGGCTCCACCCCATAGGATGTGAATCCATTTGTAACCTTTACTCCATCTACTTGGATGTCGCGGGACGATCTTGCATTGCATTCATATCCCTTGCTCGCGTGTTTAAATAAGCACGAAAAAGGTCACAATCTGGATTTTCCAAATTCCGTTCTATTATGAAATCTTGTTCAGATAAAATTTCGAGGACAGAATTTATGTATTGAATGGATTGCAAGCCCCTCTCGGATATGAAGAATTCTTCGATTTAGCCAATGACTGGACTAGAGTAGCTCATCTAGCAAATAAGTTAATGATTCATAAACATTCTCTCTCTATCGATACCAAGAGATACTCTCTACCGCTCTAGAAACTTCTTATTCTCCCTCGAATATTTTTCCTTATCTTCCTGTTCTCCCCATTATAGAGTGACGAATGGTCACGCTTATTAGAATTTAGCAATATTTCTTAGCTACTGGTGTAAATTTGTTGTTCGTTAAATTTTGGGTTGCTTGATAAATAGAAGAGGATTATTGATGTCGTGTGCCTAGAAATCTGTTGGTAGGAATGTTTGCAACTAGTTAGAAATTATAAGATTTCAGTTTGAGGGAGTGGTGTGACCAAAGGTGGGTAGAAGTCCTCGATGATTCGTAGTTACGAAATGACTGGAGGAGGCCATAATATTTTTGGGAAATCAAATTTAAGGAGATTGTGGTAATAGTGGACTTATTATTATTATTATTATTATTATTATTATTATTATTATTATTATTATTATTATTATTAGTATTATTATTATTTGTTCAAATTTTAAGCATGTTTATAAGTTAGAATTTCGAGGACGAAATTATTTTTAAGGTGGGTAGATTTGTAGCTCCCCTTCCCGGATTTTTTAATATTTTATTATTATTTACTTTATTGAATTTTATTATTATTACTATTATTATTATTTATTATCATTATTTTTGAGGTCGTTATTTTATAATATTATTATCATAATTATTGGTTATATTTATTTGGTTATCAAATAAATGTGATTTAATATATATATTCATATTTGTAAGAAATAGACCTTACTCTAGAAATATATAATATTGGGTTTTATTTAGGTTTTATGGATATATATTATATAAGTATGTGTACGAGTATATAGGTATATGTACACATTTAAATAGATATATTATATATAAAAATAGATATATTAATATTTTATTTGGAAGTATATTTTATATTGATTTTAAATATTATAGATTGAATATGGTATTTATAAACAAGGTATATAGGTGTATTTATATATATATATATATATATATATTGTGTATGGGTGTGAATATAGATATATGCCTATATATAAATATTTGTGGATATGTATAAGTTTGTATAAATATTAGTATATATTATATGTGTATATATATAGATTATATATATATATATATATATATATTAATATATGTATATGCATATATAGTTAAAATAAGAAAAAGAAAAAGGTTAATGAAAAAGAATTAGAAATAAGAAAAGAAGAAAGAAAATGGGGTAGCTTCTGTTATTATGCTTATATAGTTAAGTAGTGAATTGAATTGGATTGAAATGGAATGAATGTTTGAACTGGAAAATCCAATTCAACTCATTTTCAATATAGACCAGTTGCAAGTTGCTGGAACACAACATGCACGCACACAAGCAAAACCAGCTTGCCTCCCAAACCGAGAAGGGTGGGGACCACAACTATACGCGATCCCAGCAATACCCCTGCTCAAACCCGAGCTTGCTCCAGCCCAAGCAAACCAGCGTGTAGATGAGCCCATCAACCAAGCTCCCCAGCAAGGAAAGCCCGACCCCATTGTTCGAATATAAGTAGCCGAGAGAGAGAGAGGATCTCTCTCGAAAACCTCAAACCCTAATCAACTCCACCGCGCCGACACTCCAGCCCCGGCGACTCCCACAACCAGGGCACGGCCGCGCGCGCCTACAGGGCCGCCGCCGGTTGGCCGAACCACCGGAAAGCGCGCACGCGCGTGGAACGCGACAGCGGCAACAGCAGCAGTTGCTGCAACGAAGGGAAGTTCGCGAAGGAAATTCCTCCTCCACGCTCGGTGTCGTTGCGAACCGTTTTCTCTGGTATGACGACAACATATACGCCTCCCAATCTCTTCTTTTAGTTTTTATTTAAACGATTTAGGTCGTCCAGAAAATCGTCGCGAACCTTGCCGAAAAACTGTTCTCGAAACAGTTCACAGAGCAGTCCAATCACCCTAGTTCAAGGATCGATTCCGATCGATCCAGGAAAATATTAGAAAAACTATTTGAAGGGGTTTATTGACAACATGTAGGGCTTCAAATCCCTTTTTACGGAATTTGATTCCATCGACTACGTGTCGAGAAATCGAACTCCGAAGTTTCCCAAAAATCTGTTTTCAAAAACTAGAAATCTCTCCACACGACGTCCGTCCCGCCATTCCGGGCGACGTGGTCGCGCACCGAAAGGATCGAAAGATGCGTAACAGCTTCGTGGTCGTGTGGGCTTTGACGAAATTCAAATTGGTCGCGTGTGCGCGACGAATTCGACGCGTATCCGTCGAAATCGCCCCGTATCTGTCCAATGCAAATTCAGTCATAACTTTGTGCACGCTCGTCAGATCGAGACGAAACTTGCGCCAACAGGACTGTATCATTTTTCTGGTCCTGTATGCCAAGTTTGGTCCGATTCTGAGACAGTTGAAATTGACGTCGTTTTGCGGGCCCCACGGTCCCGCTCAACGGGCAATTTTGTGCACGGCCCGCCGGAATCCAACTTTGGACATAAGGCTGGGTTCGTATCGAAAAATCGGATCTGTAGACATGTAGTTTGACGACTTTAGAGACCGTTGACTCTGGCACGCTTTTCGGTGCAAAGCGGGTCCAACGGCGGACACCGTTTTGGCCCAAAATTACCGTTTTGCCCCTGTGTCCAGAATTGGACGTAGGGACAGGGAATTCTAGCTAATTAGACTATTCTGAGATCATTGGTATTATTTATTTCAGCTTCCGGGGACTGTTGTACGGGTTTTGACTATAGTGGCACATTGAGTAGTTCAGATTGTCGGTTTCACCAGCAAAGGACCACAGGCGAGTACAGTTTATTGTCTGCATTTCGATATTGATCTTTACTATATTTCATTGATTAGTCATTGGTTATGTGATTTTTATACTCTATTATAAATTGTTGAGTCGGGAATGAGAAGTACCAAGGATGTGTGATCAGACCGTAGACATTGTAGATATCGTAGACATTGTAGATATCGTAGACATTGTAGATATCGTAGACATTGTAGATATTGTAGACATTGTAGATATTGTAGACATTGTAGATATCGTAGACATTGTAAATATTATAGACATTGTAAATATTATAGACATTGTAAATATTGTAGACATTGCAGATATTGTAGACATTGTAGATATTATAGACATTGTAAATATTGTAGACATTATAGATATTGTAGACATTGTAGATATTGTAGACATTCTAGACATCGTTACTTTTCTGCAAGTAGATATCGTAGACCGTACGGTGTAGCACCCCAGACCGATCACATGTCAAAGGTACTTCTAACGGTGGAAAAGTATATTGGTCTATTTATTACTATTGATTTTCTTACGGGTTTACTGTTATTTTCAAAACTCATGATTAATGCCTAACCTTTGTTTTATAGTCATTTTCTTTATTTGAAATTGCATTCAGTGAATTGTGCTCGCTCCATTCCTGACTGGAAACCAACATTTTCAGGTTAGCCGCGGATTCATTTAGCTTGGGGAGTGACGGGAATACTTGCAGATAAAGCCTAGAGACTAGCTAGATAGTTGAGTTGTAGTCATTCAGTTATTTGTACAAGTTTATATTTTTATACAAATGTAAAACTTGTGATCATCGTAAATTAAATTAATTTTGTGAATGAGCATTATTTGTGATTTTGATCTTCATGGCCGTGACAGCGTTCTACCGCCGACACTGCGGCGTAGGCTGGCTTGGACACGTCTTGTATCCGTTTAAAAAAAAAACGGATGCGGGTCGTGACAAGCCGAGATATATTCACCAAGCTCCTCGTCTGTAAGAACTGGGGGCGGACTAGGAGAGTCCACCACAGCTTTGATTCCGGGGTCTGAGAGGGTTATATGAGCCTTCTCTGACACCTTGGATGACTGCGGCGGCTTGCCCTTGAGACGCACTTTGAGAGGCGCCTCGGCTGCGCCTCCGGTGAGTGGTGCCTTCCCTTGTAATTTTGTCACCAGGGGAGCCGATGTTTGAGGTGGCTTTCCCTTGAGGCGTATCTTCAGGGGTGCTTCGCGAGCCGGCGCTTTCCCTGATAGCTTGATGCTCATTGGAGGCGCCTTCTGGGGTGGTTTCCCCTTCAGTCGAATTTTCAAGAGGGCGTCGGGAGTCGTCTCAGGCTCCATGTCCGGCTCTGTTGCCGTCTCTGCCTCATCATCAGCGTCGTTGGCTTCCTCCTCGTCAATGGGTTTGTACAAGTCGGAATCGGTGAAGTAGGCTTCAATCCCTTTGAAAGGATCGATGTCTGCAAACTCCGTTCGGATGATGCCATTAGTGGATACATACTTCATGCACTGGTGGAGCGTGGAGGGCACCACCATGTACTCGTGTAGCCATGGTCGACCGAGCAGGATGTTGTAGTTGACCTCGGCATCTACCACATAACAAGTCACCTCAGTTTTGAGGCTGCCAATGTGGCACTTCAGTCGGATCTTGCCCAGTGGCTCGCTCTTGCTAGCATTGAAGCCACGGATGGTTGTATTGGAGGGCGCCAGCCGGTACATCGGGATCCCAGCTTAGATAGCAGCACCTTCGGGATGATGCTTAGGGAAGACCCAGGATCGATCTGAATCCGGCTCACCTTGACCGAGCCAATGTACCCTGTGTAATACAGCGGTCGGTTATGTCGGTGATGCTTGAGCAGCATGTCTTGTTGGGTAAAAGTTATGTTTGGGATAACTTCATCCGCGCAATGACAGTACGCACAAGTAGTTGGGAGGTCTTCAGGCTGCTTGACCTGACTGAGAAAGGATTCAGCGTCCTTCAGAGATTCGCAGAGAGCTTATCGGGAGTCTTTAGAAAGACGCAGGAGCTCGAACAAAGACAGGCGTGCAGGTGTACTGGCTAGTTGTGCTAGAATGTCGAAGTTGTGAGGCTTGGACAGCCCCGAAACATTCTCCTTTCGTAGAGGTCTGTCAAAACGGGCCTCCACCTGCTTCTGCTTATTGGCTGCTGAGGGCTTAGATGGACCCTCCTCAGGGATGGTGGTAGGAGGCACCACCTCAGCGGCAGCTTCGCCGGACTGGGAGTTCTGTTGTGCACGTGTTTGCACTGGAAGCGCCTCTTCTATTGAAGAAGAGACGGTGCGGCAAGACTTGATCTTCCTGCCTTTTGATTTGGAGGTAGGGCGTACCTCCGATTGAGTCACCTCAGAGACGAGGTCGGGGTGAACCCAGAGGACCTCTCCTCGAGATGTGGTGAGCGGGGTGAGTCCACTCACATTGTCACGGGTAGGTGGTAAGTTTACCACCTCCATTGTCGCCTTAGGGATGGGGACGACGCCATCTTGTGTGGTAGTTGGCGGCAAGGTGCCGAACTGAAGCGAAACCACATTGGCTGACACCGTCTTCTCTTCATAGTTGACAGAGATTACATTCGCATTGATCATGCGCTGGATGTAATTCTTGAGGACGTAACAGTCCTTGGTTGGATGTCCGACAAACCGATGGTAGTGACAGTACCTCGGGTTGTCCACTTTCCCGACTTTATCGGGCCATTTTGGGTCCGGTAGCTTGATCTTGTCACCCTGCTTCAGTATCTCGAAAAGTTGCAGGGTGTCGTCATTATTGAATGAATAAACCTCCTTGGGTCTCGGTGCCAGTGGAGGTTTTTGAGTAGGCGCAGATACGCCTTTCGAGGCATTAACATTCAATGACTGTTTCCCCTTTGCTTCTCGTCCGGAGCTGTTAGCTGCGGACTTTTTTCCCTTATCGTCAAAGGCGGAGAAGCTGACACCCAGAAGACGTGCATTGGCCGCCTTCTTTTCTGCAGCTTCAGCTTCGATGATCAGGGAGCTCCAGTCAGGAGGAGAAGTAGAGTTGAGCCAGAGCTTCACTGCAGGCAACATGTTCATGTTGCAAGCGGAGAGGAGCGCATGTTCTGGCATGCCTGGAGGTAGCCTGAAGCAGGCCTGTCGGAAGCGTTCGATGAACACCCAAACCGTTTCCTTTTCCTTCTGGCATATCTCTATGAGAGACGCCATCGTCATGTCTTTCCCGCCGTCATAGAAGCGGTCGAGGAAGAGGCGCGTCAGGTCGTCGAAGGACGATATAGAATTGTCGGGGAGACTGCAGTACCAGTCATACGCCACCCCTTTCAGGGCCCCGACAAAGATACTGGTGAGGAGCGCGTCCTCCTTTGGAAGATGCCCTGTCTGTGACTGGAAGTATGTCAGGTACCATCGCGGAGAGTCCTTCCCGTCGTATGGGGTGAGTGTTTGTGGTTTATACTTTGGAGGATAAACCACCTTGTTCCACTCGAGGGGATAAGGCTGGGGAATGCCCATCTTCTGGCGTTTCTCTTGCCTGTTCTTGGACTCGAAGCGCTCCCGCAGGTCTTTGATCATTTCGACCACATCCTCCGTAGAGCTAGGAGTCGGGGAAGGAGGTACCATCTGGATTGGAGCGTTTGAGGGCTCCGAGGTCCGAGGTGCTTCTGTATCCGAGGACGCCCGTTGGAGGGGCACACTCGACTCCCCATTAGTTCTTGGGTCAGGACCAGTTGAAGGTGTCCTGATCAAGGCCGACCGCATCTCAAATACTGCTTGAGTCAGTGCTTGCATAGAGGCAGAGAGGGTTTTGAGTCCTCCCTCTAATGAGTCTATGCGCTGGACTATGTCCTGTGACGGTGCATCAGACTCGACATCATCCCCAGCCATGTATACTGTCCTGACACGGCCAGGAGTGGATGGATGGGTTGAGGCTTCGCTTTCGGCCTCACTCTCATGCGGGGGAGTTACTTCTCCTGGTGTTTGGCCACCCCCAGCCACATTCTGGAGTTCATCTTCAATAGGCGCATCTGTATGGGTCTGATTGCCCTCTTTTCCGTTTTGAAGGACCTCTTCGTTTCCAGAACAACCCCCGGCGGTGTCCTGGAGGACATCCTTATTTTGAGGGGCTTCAGGGAGACTAGCCTCGCCTTGATGAGGAAGATCCGCCGCAGCTGTGCTTTGGACATCTTCGTCTTCGGAAGGAGGCTCGACAAGGATCTGGCTACCCCCAGCTTCCTCCAAGAACTTCTTCCTCGACCGAGTGCCTTCAAACACTCCAGAGGTCGAGACAGCTGCGTTGGTTTTCCTCGGCTGGCTTTTGGATGAGGACGAGGAATTGGCAGTCGGCTTCCAGATTGACGAGGAGTTGGAGATTACGTTGCATGAAGCAACCTTTGGTTCCTCATCTGTTGGCACCTTCGTCCCAAGGCGACGTCGGAGAGGTGTCGATGATTGCAGCCGTTGGAAGACCGACTGTCTTGGTGGAGCTGCCGCCTTACAACAGCAGTTGATGGTGACCATCGCACAAGTATGCCCCGTGAGAGGCGTATCGTGCTTGTTGGTCGACTCTCCTGACCGGCGCTTGTGAGTGATCATGTTGCGCAGGTCATTGGAGAAGAGTGGTGCGTTCACACCCACTTCAGACGTATGGCAAGGCCAAACGCCGGGGTGGTCAGGTGAGTGCTGCGCCCCCTGATCTAATACCAAGCAGGCATCACGATCAGTAGTGGGGGAACCACAACATTTGAAGTGACTTGAACGAACCTCAAACGTACAACCAGAGGAGGCGCGGGAGTTCAAGACCACCGAGTTTGCCTTACTCGACTTGGTTGTGCACGCAGTAGATGCGCCCAAGCGAGATGAGGACTTTGAAGGTCGACTCGTTGTTGGTACAAGAGCACCTGAGTCAACCTTGTACAGCTTGCCATCGGCAGCGCGCGTGATTGTAAGCGCGTGCCTCTGGCCTGCTGCTGGCATAGCACTTTTATGGCGCATGGCCCGTGCCGTCTTAGATTTCTTCGTACTAGCCCGTTGGGGCGCATAGTACTCAGCATCCAACTTCTCCTCGCCATTACAGCGAGTGAGTCTGTCAAAGACAGAGGCTTTTTGTGGCGCATCAGAGGTGATGCGCGGGGCATTGGCTGCACCCCTGCTCCGTCGACGCATCTTCCTCGCCTGAGAGGGAGATAGCTGGGGAACATGGTCGGCCGCACGCTTCCCCAAGAGATGCGTCGCATCGGCGGGCGCACCTTGGTTGCTGAGAACGTCAGCAGGAAGGGAAGGCTGGATTGCTGCATCCCCTTCAGTGGTGGTGCCCGAGGCGTCGACCTTGCGCACCCAGGCCGTGCGGATCTTCTTCGGCTTTGGCAGCCGCTTCGAAGGACTCGCACTTCCTTCAGAAATGAACTCCTCGTACGCCTGTTGATTGAGGCGCACGACCAGCGTCTTGTGGGAGGAGCCCACCTTCACGTCGTCCGCCTGTGACACGACTTTCTCGGAAGAGGAGAAAGAAGTCCCCAGCAGAGTCGCCAGCTTGTTTGCCATTAAAATTGTTTGATTGAAAACTTTAATACAAACAGAACAGTGTTACAATGTAGGACTTAGATGTAGTCCTAGGAGTACACTTTTGTTTAAGCTGGGTCCTTAGTGCCAATGGAGCGAGTGGTAATGCGTTGACTCCGTTGACGGGCTGACGACGGTTATCGGTTCTCTGAAGGTGTGGATTGCTCTGGGTGCTGGAGCTTGCTGAGAGGAGGAAGACGTTGAGTGTCTGTATCTACCTCTCTGATGATTCCTTGTATGTTCGTTGTGGATTCTGTCCGTGTGTGTGAAGGAGACGATCCTTCTATTTATAGTTTTGCAGGCTGGCTGCTCATACGCGCATGTGGGATACGCCGGTGTGGGGACGCCACGTGGAGGTTGCTGATGGAGGCGCGTAGATGATGCGCCCTGATTGAGGGGAAGAACTCTTCATACTGCTGTTGTGAGCCGGCACGTAGCAGAGGAGAAGATCTTTCTGTTGCTGAAATCTTGGACGAGTTGATTCAAAGGACACGTGTCATCGACCCATGGCTCGAAGATCTCGGATTTGGTGGGGGGAAGTAATCTGGTGAGTTGCGCCTTGATTGGGCGCAGGAGGAGGCTACGGCTCATAACCTTTAGGGGTTACAAACCGTTTAGAGCGCATGGCTTTTGAGGCGCATGCAGGCGACTTTCCTTCTGTCTTTCGGGATCAGAGATCAGTCTGGGGCGCATGGCTTTTGAGGCGCATGCAAAGCTTCAACTGGAGACTCTTCTTCTGTCTTTAGGGATCAGTGAAGGGTCTGAGGCGCACGGCTTTTGAGGCGCATGCTGGTTTGGACGCATGGCCATAGAGGCGCATGGCGATTTGGACGCATGGCCGTAGAGGCGCATGCGGATGGCCACGTGGCAGTAGCCGTCGGAATAGAGTCATGATGATGCTGACGTTACCGACGCTTCGTTCTCTGAAAAAGCTGTCAACTGTTCAGACTTTGGAAAGCGTGCTGCCAACTCTGGTGTCAGTTCAGCATTTAATGTTTGTGACGTTCGATGGACAGCTGAGTGGGCACATTGGTTGGTGTTCCACTCGGTATGGAGATGTGAGGGGGCGCATCCTCTGTGATGCGCCGGGTACTGTAGGGCGCATCTGTGTGATGCGCCTGATGCTGGAGGGCGCGTCCATGTGATACGCTGTTTGGCTGGCGCATCCGACATATCCTTTAATGATGCGGCTGTCTCGCTCCTCGAGTGTTAAAAATAGTCGTTTGGCTGAATTCGAGGCATCCGGTTCATCCATTTAATGCAAATTTATTGCACAAAATTCGGAGAGTCATCCACTTGGCGCATGGGTTTGATTTGCCCGGCCTATAAATAGTGGCATGGAGAGAAGGTTTGCTCCTCGTTTCCTCACGTACTTCCAACATGAACTTGGATATGCGGGTGCATTCTGTTGACGAAGTGCTCCCGAGGGTGAAGATGAGACGTCGAGTTGTCTTCGATGCACTTGAAGGTGACTGTTACATCCAAAAGACGGAGTCGAGGGCTTCTGAGGCAGGCGGAAGGTGCCTGTTGCATCCAAAGATAGGGATGTTCGGGCCTCGTCTCCGTTGTTCCGGAAGAGCCGTAGATCGAAATGGCGGTGCTAGGCTCTCTCTTCCTTCAAAGTGGGTGCCGCCCACTTTGATTGTGTTGAAAGCTCCTTGTGCCATGATTTCGATCACGGTCTTCCTTGGTCTTTGGAGGCTCTTTCGAAGCCTCCCCTGGCCACAGCTTTGCCGTGCTCTTCTCTTCCTAGGTTCCAGCCAGAGGGTTAAATGCTTTGTGTGACCCTGGCTAGAAGAGCAGCACATAACTGGGCTCTGCTCGGCCAGGTGAGCCTGGTTGGAAGAGTTGCACATGGCTGAGCTGCTAAAGGGATGCACATAACTGAGCTGGATGCACATAACTGAGCTGCTGAAGAGATGGTGGGATGCGCCTGGCTGGAGACGCATGGCATCTGCTGCGCCTAACTGACAGCGCATGGTGACTGCTGCGCCTATCGGAAGGCGCATGGTGGCTGCTGCGCCTATCTGGAGGCGCATGGTGGGCGCTGCGCCTATCTGGAGGCGCATGGTGGCCGCTGGCTGTAGATCTAGGATCTTTCTTTTGTAGAAATTCTCCTTTGTACAACCTTTTCTAGCCATGTAATAGACTTTCATATATAAATAAAAAGTCCTTCTTCGAATGGCTTATTTGATTTTGTTGTCTGAGTTCTGGCGCATATAGTGCCTGGCACATGGGCTTTCTGGCTGTGAAATTCCATGCTTCTACAGTACTATCTGGGTCAAGATTGAAAGTTCTGGAATATAATCTAAAATAATCTCAACCTTGATATAAGATTGGAAAATCATATTTGATTCTCAACCTAGAGGATATATAAGTTCAACTTATACCTTCCCTCTGGGATCCATAACTCATCCCAAGAAAGAATAAAGTTTGATACGGACAAATATTTCAAAAATCAAGACGAATAGAAACAAGTGGGAAAAGATTTGAAAAGCTTTCAAAATAAGATTCCCAGAGGTCATCTCTGGAATCTACCAAGAGTTCCTAATATGTGACTGAGTAGCAAAATCCTAAAATATTCCATGACTCAACCTTAATCCTAGGGCAGGCTCGCAGTAGTACAGATAAGCTCAAGTACTACTACGACTTTGCATCAATTGTAAAGACTGACCTGTATGGACCACCACAAAAATGTGTCACGATCCGCACCCGAATATACGGGTACGAATACGTAGGCCGCACCCAGCCTACGTCGTAGTATCGGCGGTAGAGCGCTGTCAAGTACCTGATACTAACTACAACATCTAAAGATCCATAACTACAAAGGTACTCATATTACATCACAAAACTAAGGAAGATGAGACAAGAAATAATAGCAATATCACTAGAACAACTAGAATCTACAAGAATCATATAAGACAAGAATAAAACAGAGGGAAACAATAACAAACTAAATAACTACCAGACCTAGAACTCCTGAGAAATAACTCACGGTGAAGAATACCGAGAACCACCCCAGCTAGAAACATCCTGTAGTCCAAAACCGAGGACACAACAACTCCTAAAATTTTGTCAACATATCCAGTCAGGATGGAACGAGCACAAATCTCAAATAACAGTTCTAGTTAGACGATATTGTAAATGTAGCAGTAAATAGAGAGAATATACAAGAAATTATGAAATATACATGTGAGTATCATGGCAAGGTAAGCTGTAAATCTAGAGATAGAACAAGGCAAGTAAAACTGATCATGTTATGTACAAGAATCAAGAATCATCTATCTAGGTGTGTGAGTAATAGCTACAACATGTGGCCGACTTGGAAACTTGCACAATAGTAACAGGCCTGGCTAACCATACGTGGGGTATACGATCAACACTCATAATCAATAGATGTACAAGGGGTGCACAATAGGCTTTGACCACATATCTACACTAATACTCCCCGTCCTGCGACTAGTATAGTGGATCCAACCATGACACATCATGACGCGCGATTCTCTAAGAGGGTAACTAGCCTTCGCAGAAATTGTGTCTATACAATGTGTCACGTCCCAGAACCAGAAAACTGGAGAGCGAGGGCAAACATAGCCGGTTACGTATATTAAAATGCAACCCACCTTGCTATACGGTCACGGCTGTCTAGATACATGAGGGTTTAACTACAAGCCAACAGTCTCTTATGGTCATGAACAAGCCTAGTGTCTCAATCACAAGCAAGTAAGTAAATGTTACAAGATGTAAGATCACCAAATATACAATAGTAAGGCATCCCAAACATTACATATTCAGCTGATCATGAAGCTAGTCGTTACAAAATGTGATGACTAGCAAGAGTTTAGCCATACATGATCAACCCTAGGATCTGTCAATCATGTTACAGCTCGTAGGCAGACAGTAAGTACATGCAATCGAGCTAAACAGGTGCTCGTTGGCTAAACGCCTCAAAAGAATATTTTTACAATAAAGTAGGAGATCAAAAATAAACCCACTCGTTGCCCTGGTTATGCCTGGTGGTCACCATCGGGCTGGAAAGTTGGTAGATCCTCAGGAGCTGCTCCGAAATCTGGCCATTCAAAACCAGCTAGGTCAGACCCCAGAAAGAGCAAGTGCCACAAAGGAAGCTTCACTTAGGAACTAAAACCAGCAATTAACACAGAATAATAATAAGTAGTAAGAACTGGAAATAAGAAAAAACATATCAGGATGATATACGACGAGATAACTATGGAACTATTCAGATAACCAGGTTACAACCCGTAAACCAAACAAGGACCGGGGTTGTAACCCTTCATCTGAACGGAACTTGGTTTTCCACCATTTATTGGCAGTTATCATAAGAAATCGGAACATGTAACAATCTTGTACATGATCAAGACAAGACTAGACTGGTTGTTCCATCCAATCAATCACGGCCAAGCAATGAGTACGGCTTGATACTTTAACTAACTAGGGTTATCATAGGCCTAGTTACTAACAAGATGCAGCGAGATTGTTCCACAGCCACAAGTCCTGCAGACCATCCAGGTTATCCAGGTCGAATATTAAGGGTTAAATTCAGGTGGGTACATCGTCCAGGAAATGTATGTACCCTTAAGAAGCTTGAAGGGTGCAACACATGACAGTGTGCTGGAAATGTGCCCTACTCGACGGCAGGCTACAGATCCCAGGGGCACCCAGGTAACGGGATTGCCTGTAGCTGGGAAATCTCTTCATGACTACTGTGTTATTCTAGTTATTATCCTTAGTCCATTTCCATAGGTACTCTTGACCGTGGTACTCAGGAGTCCCTTCTGTCACGACCCGCATCCTTTTTTTGGATACGAGACGTATCCAAGCAAGCCTACGCCGCAGAGTCGGCGGTAGAACGCTGTCAAGCCCGCAAGAAATAAATGCTCAAAATATAATATTTGCTGCTCATTCATATTTCTAAATTTGTTACAACATTTACAATATTTATAATTAAAGAAAATATAAGATTTTATAATAAATAAAATTGATACATCTGCTATCTATTTCTAGGTTGACCTCAGCATATCCAAGCCTTCCCAATGCTAAGAGTGATCGCGGCTAAACCTGAAAAATGTTGGTTTCCAGTCAGAAATGGAACAAGTACACAAACCGACAGCAATACGAAAACACAATAGAATTAACAAGACATGAAAATAACATATGAGATATGAAAACTGAAAAGTACTGATGACATGGCACGGTGGAGGAGAAAAAGAAAAATAAATAAAAGACAACTACCTATGTGGTATAAAATATCCGTTTCAACATGTGAACGACTAGGGGTAAATCCGGCACACTGCACGTGTCGTGTGCAGCTGTTATCATACAAGAATAGACATTTTGGGAATATTTCTGGGTAGTCCACATGTTTACTAAGATATTTCCCCTTCCGACTACTCCGTGTGACGAGCGTGTCAACAAGCAGCAAGATATATATATAGACATAAAATGAAAAGACTACTATGAATCGGAAAGCAATCAGAAAGTGTACTTGCCTGAGGTCCTTAGCTGGAGAAATCGATAGTACAACCACATCAGATGAGTCACTAAAGTCAAAACATACAAAAAGTCTTCAGATGCGGAAATAAATATTACCAATATTCTCAGAATAGTCAAATTAGCTAGGATTGCCTGTCCTTAAGTCCAATTCTGGAAACAAGGGCAAAACGGTAATTTTGGGCAAAACGATATCCGCCGTTGGACCCGCTTTGTACCGAAAAGCGTGCCAGAGTCAACGGTCTCTAAAGTCGTCAAACTATATGTCAACAAGTCTGGTTTTTCGATACGAATCCAACCGTATGTCCAAAGTTGGATTCCGACAGGCCGTGCACAAAATCGCCCGTTGAGTGGGACCGTAGGGACCGTAAAACGGTGTTCCGATTCAACTGTCTCAGAATGGGACCAAACTTGGCATACAGGACCAAAAAAATGATACGGTCCTGTTGGCGCAAGTTTCGTCTCGATCTGACGAGCGTGCACAAAGTAATTGGAAAACTTGTACAGAGACCGATACGGTGAATTTTGACGGATATGCATCAAATTCGTCGCGCACACGCGACCAATTTGAATTCCGTCAAAGCCTACACGTCTACGAAGCCGTTACGAACCTTTCGATGCTTTCGATTCGCGACTACGTCGCCCGGATTGGCGGGACGCACGTCAAGTCAAAGGATTTCTATGTTTTCAAAAATAATTTTCTCAGTTTTTTCCAGATTTTCAATTTGGTTTTAAACAGAATTTAATCCACTAGAAAATAAACTAAAAGTGGGGTCTCAATCTCGTTTATGTTGTCTATAAGGCTGTTTAAACGGTTTTCCAAGTTTCACAATATCCTGGTCGTAAATCGACCGCCAACTATGGGTTTCGAAACAGTTTCTATAATCCAGAATTCGAGATTTTTTTCGATTTTGGGAATCGATTTACGATGCGCACACCGTAAATTATACCAACCTATTTGAAGGGGATTGAAGAGCTATAGGTTAGCTTCGTACCTGCGCAAATGGATCGAAAAACGATCAAGCGTAGAGGAAGAACGATCACGGCGAACTCGGGTTCCCGCTGCACTTGCTGTCGCTGCCGTTTTGGTTCCAGGCCGCACGAGCGCGCCTCCGGCAGCTCCTGGCCGGTCGGCGGTGGCCCCAGGAGGCGCGCGCACACGCGCGGGGTGCGCCCAGGTGGGAGGAAGGGTGGCGCTGGTCGGGGTAGAGAATTAGGGTTTTCATTTCTCGATCTATATATGTGTATATATACTCACGTTTTTTTATTTTGTTTCACAGAGGGTCGGGGTCGGTTCTCGTTTTGCTCGGCAAGGGCTCAGCCTGTGCGGGTGGGTTCGGCCTGGCCTATGCTGGCTCGGCTGCCACTGCTTCTCTTTCTTATTCTTTTCCTATTCCTTTTTCTTATTCTATTTCTATTTCTTTTCTTTTTATCTATTATACAAATATACATATATATATATATATATATATATATATTATATATATATATATATATATATATATATATATATATATATATATATATGTATATATATATATATATATGTATATATATGTATATATATATATATGTATATATATATATATGTATATACAAGGGCTCAGCCTGTGCGGGTGGGTTCGGCCTGGCCTATGCTGGCTCGGCTGCCACTGCTTCTCTTTCTTATTCTTTTCCTATTCCTTTTTCTTATTCTATTTCTATTTCTTTTCTTTTTATCTATTATACAAATATACATATATATATCCCATATATATATATATATATATATATATATATATATATATATATATATATATATATATATATATGTATATATATATATATATATATGTATATATATATATATGTATATATATATATATATATGTATATATATATATATATATATATATATATATATATATATATATATATATATATATATATATATATACCCTTAAACTCACCAAAACCTGTAATACTTTAAATAAATATGTCTATATATAGAAAAGTAAGTTTATATATATATATATATATATATATATATATATATATATATATATTGGTAATTATCATATTTATTTAAAAGTATTACAGGTTTTGGTGAGTTTAAGGGTATATATATATATATATATATATATATATATATATATATATATATATATATATATATATATATATATATATATATATATATATATATATATATATATATATATAATAGGAATATTGGTAATTATCATATTTATTGAAAGTATTACAGGTTTTGGTGAGTTTAAGGGTATATATATATATATATATATATATATATATATATATATATATATATATATATATATATATATATATATATATATATATATATATATATATATATATATATGAATATTAGTAATAATATCCATAAAAATCTAATTAAAAACCCAATATTATCTATTCCTAAATTAGGGCCTATTTTCTATAAATATGAACACCTATATTATAACGTTTATTCGACACAATAATATAATCCATTATAATAAAATAATAATAATCATAATCATAACGAAACTCAATAAACCAAATAAAGGCGTATATACCCATATGTACAGTCTAAAAATTCCAAAATATACGGGGACTTACTATACAAAAGTCACTGAATAGCACTAATAATAATATTTATAATAATCTAAAAAACACCATTTAAATAAAATAATTAATAATAATAAAATATTTCAAATTTTTCGGGAAGGAGAGCTACAAATCTACCCACCTTAAAAATAATTTCGTCCTCGAAATTCTAATTCATAACTATTCTTAAATTCAAAAAGAAAGTCTAGCTTAACCTTAACCTCCTCAATTTAATTCCTCAAAATATTTTATATACTCCTCCTAGCCATTTTATAACTCCGAATACTTGAGGACTTCTACCCACCTTTGGTCACACTACTCCCTCGAAAATAAAATCTTATAATCTTCTAACTAGTTGCTAACGATTCTACCAATAGATATCTACTGCATATGGATCTATAATCCTCTCCAATCTATTAAGCAACCCAAAATTTAACAATCAACAAATTTACACAAGTAGCTAATAAATATTGATAAATTCTAATAAGCATGACCATTCGTCGCTCTAAAATAGGAAAGACAGGCAGATAAGAAAAATAATTGAGAGAAGTTATGAAGTTTCAAGAGCGGTAGAGAGGATCCAATGATGCAAATAGAAAGAGGGTTTACGAATCATTGACTTATTTGCTAGATGAGCTACTCTAGTCCAGTCACCTGCTAAATCGAAGAACACTTGTTTCTTAGAGGGGGTTGCAATCCGTGCAATACAGAAATTCTGTTCTCGAAGTTCTAAACAACATTCCAAAATAGGACTGAATTTGAGAAATCAAGATTGCGACCTTTTTCGTGGTTATTTAAACACACGAGCAAAGAATATGAATGCAATACAAGATCGTATCACGACTTCCAGTAGATTGGATAAAGGTTACGAATGGATTCACATTCTAAGGAGTGGAGATTACATAATAGATACAGGGGCTGATTTCAAATAGTTTAGTTCTATAGTCCAAATATGGTGGTATGTCTGGATGGGTTTTACTAGGTCTTAATGAGTTCCCTATCTGGCATCAATCGTTGGTTGGATGAACCTTGGATTTCAATCTATATGGACTGAACAAGATCCCAAGATAAAACTATGTCTACTAGGTTAGGGTAACCTAGAATAGGCTTTAACTCAAGTGGTTGAGCTAGTTGCCAGTCAGGTTGGTTAGCTAAGTTCCTAAAGTCCAAAATGCGCCTTCGGTGACTTTTGTGTTTAAGTAGCACCAGAGGCCTCTATCAAGTGGCACACTAGTGACGTGTGCGTAGTGGACTTCGAGTAGATCACCACCACATATTGGGTCGAAGGAATTGAGTCAAGGTTGAGGCTCTAGTGGAAGTCGGAAAGTATACCGTTATTGTGGTAAGGGTTATAGCTAGTCCTTTTGACCTAAAAGTTGTACCATAAAATAGAGTACAAGGGGACGGGTTTGAGTAGAACATGATATACCTAGATGAAAGTGGACTCGTCTAGGTCTTGTATGTGAAATCTGTTAGAAGGTAACAGTTGGTCTCGTGCTCCGAATATTAATGACACGGCCGGGGACACAAAATGATCTAAATGGAAAGTGGGAGTCCAAGGGAACTAATCATCATCCTAGTGGAAGTTATTCTATTCATTCGGTAATTCTGGTATATCCTAAAAAAATTTAGAAGGCTTACAGTCTACCCACCTTAGAAGCTAGGACATAGTTTTAGGAATAATGAGGTTAGAGGGTTCCCAAAGTCCAGATACTGTACCTCGACTCTTATTAATAGGGAATAAGGCACAACGTTACAGGATACCGTAGATATAAGTCATGTCAAGGATCATCCCTCAATAAATGGGAACGAGTGTGTACAATGACACATGGTCGATAAGATAGTATGACCTACTCGTCCACAGTATACATGAGTTGTCGACGGGGTAACCAACTCTAAGGCACATCATATGAAAAGATTTCTAACAACTGAGTCGTAAATTTTTATTGGGGTCAAACCTGTCGGACTATTGTCACAAGGGTTCTAGTTGAAGCAAGCTTCAAACAAATGATTAGAGGCTCACAACATTTGATCTCTGGAGAATAGGTAGTCTCCTAGGTTGGCATTTGGTCAAGGGGAAGGATCCTAATCATTCTCGGACTCCAATGGCCAGAAGATCATGATAGTAGGTTTAAGGTCGCAGAGAGGACAAGTAACTTAAGGCAAGATTTTAGTCACTTGGTTGGCCGATGGTAGTTACCCCTATGTATACAACCATCATAGCCATGGGGATACCCTATATCTCTCTACCAATTATAAGCTTTCATCTTTCCAAATCAGTGAAAGACAAAACAATAGGGTCCAAGGGAGATGTCACTGAACACAATTACGTGATTCAAAGGCGGATGTATAATTCAAGAGAAATTGTCAAAGCAGTCGCGGATGAGATCCTGGAGACATCTACATCTCAATCTACGTAGGGTAATTAGATGAAGAGCGAACCAAATGCATCATGGTTGATCAGACCGTAATACAATGATTCTGATTAGATAATATGTTAGCGGGCGTCCCCAATAAACATATGTCTCGAATCAAGCTCGATAAAAGAGCAAGCTTGCAAAACTAGGCTGTAATAGCAGCGTTGGTCAGGATGGTCAGAATATAAATATGCGAGATTTTTGAAAGGAGGCACAAGTAGTTTGAGAGAATCAAAACCTTACCTGGTGTCATTGCTTATACAGTCATCCTACTATCTTTTATCCATTCGGCCTTAGTCGACTAATGGGTTATGGAACTCTAAATTCTATATTCTAGGTAAACCTATTAATATCAGTCAATTACCCTGTCAATAGATCATAAGAACCACATAACGCTAGGTTGGGAGGCATGCTACAGAACTTCTACTAGTATTGGCTTTGGATCTTAGAGGGCATACATGGCACTTTCCTATCCTCTATAATATCCTAAATTGGTAATCACATCTGAAGTCATTTCACCGAGAATTATGCCTCGCCCGTATACTCGGGCGGTGGTAAACCCTTGGTTCCGTGATTCAGCTGTGATATGCTATCAAGTACTCTACCTTATATTGACACAAGGTTAAAAGAGGTCAACATGGATATAGTTTTAGCAATGTTCCATAAACTATAATTCTTCGAAATAATTTTCAATTCTATGGGTTGTGTCTTGTCAGTGCGCTGCTGGCTGCAGTGAACCCACATTCTCCACTCTCAAATATTTGACGACAGTGCGCTGCTGTCTAACCATTATGAGTTAACTAACATTCCCTTAACTATCCGTAAAAAAATTCATGAGTTTCTAGAGATTCAAACTAGTTGACAAAAATAAAGCGTAGGTATTTGTCCTATCAGTCACAACACTTAAAATTAAAGATTTAACATGGAGGAATAACTAAAGACGAAAGAAATACAAACATTCTAGTATCTATTTCATGTGTCTTTCAATGGTTGAGGGAAATCGCCAATCAATCTACCTCGAGATTCGTATATGAATAGCAGAATTAGAAATTATAAACCAGTTCCTTACAACAAAATAAAATTTAAATAGACAGTTCTAACTTATGATATAAGATTTATATCTAAATAGAGCAAAAGAAAACTGAATAGGTTATCAAGATTATAGCCTTAATTATGGGAAAGCCTAACTAATCAAGTGAATAATAGACTAACATTGAAGCATATGGTCGTATCAAAAAGCAATAATGTATCTAGCAAGCTATCCGAATTCAATAATTTCTTATCTAAATTGTAGGGCCTATCTGACAACCTTAACTACCCAACGGTCAATCTGGACAAGGGACTCCTAATCCTAGCCGTTCTCTTAAATCATTTCAATCCTATTGTGAACGAGCATTCCTAGTTTCAGGCTCGCAATAGTACGACTAACTTAAGTACTATCACGAGTTCGCATATTTTGTAAAAACGGACCTGCATGGGCCACCACAAAAACATGTCATGACCCGGACACGCTTTTTCGGATACGAGACGTGTCCAAGCCAGCATACGCCGCAGAGTCGACGGTAGAACGCTGTCAAGCTCGCAAGAAATAAATGCTCAAAATATAACATTTGCTGCTCATTCACATTTCTAAATTTGTTACAACATTTACAATATTTATAATTAAAGAAAATACAAGATTTTACAATAAATAAAATTGATACATCTGCTATCTATTTCTAGGTTGACCTCAGCATACCCAAGCCTTCCCAATGCTGAGAGTGATCGCGGCTAAACCTGAAAAATGTTGGTTTTCAGTCAGGAATGGAACAAGTACACAAACCGACGGCAATGCGAAAACACAATAGAATTAACAAGACATGAAAATAACATATGAGATATGAAAACTGAAAAGTACTGATGACATGGCACGGTGGAGGAAAAAAGGAAAAATAAATAAAAGACAACTACCTATGTGGTGAGAAATATCTGTTTCGACATGTGAACGGCTAGGGAGTAAATCCGGCACACTGCACGTGTCGTGTGCAGCTGCTATCATACAAGAATAGACATTTTGGGGATATTTCTGGGTAGTCCACATGTTTACTAAGATATTTCCCCTTCCGACTACTCCGTGTGATGAGCGTATCAACAAGCAGCAAAATATATGTATAAACATGAAATAAAAAGACTACTATGAATCGGAAAGCAATCAAAAAGTGTACTTGCCTGAGGTCCTTAGCTAGAGAAACAGATAGTACAACCGCATCAGATGAGTCACTAAAGTCAACACATGCAAAAAGTCTTCAGATGCTGAAATAAATATTACCAACGTTCTCAGAATAGTCAAATTAGCTAGAATTTCCTGTCCTTAAGTCCAATTCTGGACACAGGAGCAAAACGGTAATTTTGGACAAAACGATATCCGTCGTTGGACCCGCTTTGTACCGAAAAGCGTGCCAGAGTCAACAGTCTCTAAAGTCATCAAACTATATATCAACATGTCCTGTTTTTTGATACGAATCCAACCGTACATGGCCGTGCACAAAATCGCCCGTTGAGTGGGACCGTGGGGCCCGTAAAATGGTGTTCCGATTCAACTGTCTCAGAATGGGACCAAACTTGGCATACAGGACCAAAAAATGATACGGTCCTGTTGGCATAAGTTTCGTTTCGATCTGACGAGCATGCACAAAGTAATTGAAAAACTTGCACAGAGGCCGATACGGTAAATTTCGACGGATACGCATCAAATTCGTCGCGCACACGCGGCCAATTTGAATTCCGTCAAAGCCCACACATCCACGAAGCCATTACGCACCTTTTGATGCTTTCGGTTCGTGACTACGTCGCCCGGATTGGCGGAACGCACGTCGAGTCGAAGGATTTCTATGTTTTCGAAAACAATTTTCTCAGATTTTTTCTGATTTTCAATTTGGTTTTAAACAAAATTTAATCCAGTAGAAAATAAACTAAAAGTGGGGTCTCAATCTCGGTTATGTTGTCTACAAGGGTGTTCAAGCGATTTTCCAAGTTTCACAATATCCTGGTCGTAAATCGACCGCCAATTATGGGTTTCGGAACAGTTTCTATAATCCAGAATTCGAGATTTTTCTCGATTTTGGGAATCGATTTGCGACGCGCACACCGCGAATTATACCAACCTATTTGAAGGGGATTGAAGGGCTATAGGTTAGCTTTGTACAAGTGCAATTGGATCGAAAAACGATCAAGCGTAGAGGAAGAACGATCGCGGCGAACTTGGGTTCCCGCTGCACTTGCTGTAGCTGCGGTTTCGGTTCCAGGCCGCGCGAGCGCGCCTCCGGCAGCTCCTGGTCGGTCGGCGGTGGCCCCGGGCGGCGCGTGCGGGCACGGGGGGTGCGCCCATGTAGGAGGAAGGGTGGCGCTGGTCGGGGTAGAGAATTAGGGTTTTCGTTTCTCGATCTATATATGTGTATATATACTCACTTTTTTTCTTTTGTTTCACAGAGGGTCGGGGTCGGTTCTAGTTTTGCTTGGCGAGGGCTCAGCCTGTGCGGGTGGGTCAAACCTGGCCTATGCTGGCTCGGCTGCCACTGCTTCTCTTTCTTATTCTTTTCCTATTCCTTTTTCTTATTCTATTTCTATTTCTTTTTGTTTTTATCTATTATACAAATATACATTTATATATATATATATATATATATATATATATATATATATATATATATATATATATATATATATATATATATATATATATATATATATATATATGATAATACTTTAAATAAATATGATAATTAGCAATATTCCTATTATCTATATATAGAAAAGCAAGTTTATATATATATATATATATATATATATATATATATATATATATATATATATATATATATATATATATATATATATATATATATTATCTATATATATATATATATATATATATATAGATAATATATATATATATATATATATATATATTATCTATATATATAAAAATATATATATATATATATATATATATATATATATATATATATATATATATATATATATATATATATATATATATATGAATATTAGTAATAATATCCATAAAAATCTAATTAAAAACCTAATATTATCTATTCCTAGATTAGGGCCTATTTTCTATAAATATGAACACCTATATTATAACGTTTATTCGACACAATAATATAATCCATTATAATAAAATAATCATAATAATAATCATAACAAAACTCAATAAACCAAATAAAGGCGTATATACCCATATGTACAGTCTAAAAATTCCAAAATATACGGGGACTTACTATACAAAAGTCACTGAATAGCACTAATAATAATATTTATAATAATCTAAAAATTACCATTTAAATAAAATAATTAATAATAATGAAAATATTTCAAATTTTCCGGGAAGGGGAGCTACACCTTCCTATACATGATGCAAGACAAGACTGGTTTATTTGTACAAGCACAATCGCCCACAGTGTCCAGGTTATTTATTCTAGTCATGTCATGTCATGGAGCCGTCGCAACAGCTTATCAGGATAAATCATGTCAGGTTACTTGTCAGGAGTGCGCCACGGCTGGCCACTATCATGCCATGTTACTTGTCAGGAGTGCCCCACTACGGGTCACTGTCGTGTTCATAGTACATGTGCACGGTAACATAGTACAAACATTCATCAGGAGACCCAAGTTACACTAAGAGTTACAAGACATTGAGTTAACAATAATAATAAAATAATAATAATTAAATAATAAGGCAAGGCACGGGGAGGAGCCATGCGGCTCAGAGAAATGAACCCATGCGGCTTGATGGGTGCGGTTTCATGCGGCCCAGAATTCGAGCTCATGCAGCTCAGGGCGGATAAGCCTATGCGGCAGGGGAGAGAGCAGCCCATGTGGCTGGAGGAAAGAAATCCATGCGGCTCGCGGGGAGGGGGCATATGCGGCTAGCGGAGGACACTCTTGCGACAGGGTCGGACGGAGTCCCATGCGGCCAGAAAGAGATGGGTCACATGCGGCTCAATTCGGTCCGGGTCATGCGGCCGGGTCCAAGTAGTGTCATGCGGCTCGGTCCCATGCGGCTTGGATGAGTCCTATGTTGCTGCAGGAAGATGGGTGCATATGCGACTGACGAGGCATAGCACATGCGGCTGGGAGTGACTGGAGGCTTATACGGCCAGGGGAATTTCAGGCGTACGCGGTTCCGGGAAGTTCAGGCATATACGGCTCGAATCAAGTTCATGCGGCTCAAATGAGGGAAGGCTTATGCGGTTGGAGTTTGTCCTAGTCATGCGGTTGAAATGCCATGCTGCCTTTATGCGGCTGAGTTGGTGCATGCGGCTAGACATGGAACTTGCCGCATAAGGCTATGCGGCTAAGTTCATGCGGCAGGAAACTATGTGTGGCTGGAACTGTTTTTCTTCTCCAAATTTCTGAGAAGAAGAGCACCATGAAGCCATGCTTCCGAGCTCCATAAAACCTTCATCCAGAGTCCAAATCTGAACTCCATTGGTCAAATTGGGACAAAATAAAATTCTCTACAATATGGAACCATCAAAACTTGAAAATAACAAGATTAAATAGATAAAAACCCAAGAAATCCGAAAATGATATAAACTTAGATCTACAAGCAAGGAGCTATGGAAATTAGAAATGCCAAGTACTAAAGTGCTTTAGAATGGTGTGAAGAAGAGAATAGAACAATAAAATTTGGGTTCCTCCATGAAGCAAGATGTACTTGCCTAGATCTCTCTCTCTCTCTCTCACAGGTTGGTGAGGAGTTAATGGTGGGGAAGAAGAGTAATGAGGAGAGAGAAAGGAGAGGGGTAAATAAATGGGGATGTTGGTGGTAGGTAGGGGTTCTTCCCTTGGTCTATATTGAACCAAAAGCAACCCCAAACCGAACCAAGCCAACCCAAACCAAGATGAACCAAATAATGAAATATCCAATAAACCAAACAAGAAGACATGCAATACAAGATAAAATATGTACACGTATTCCAAAATACGTAATACGAACTATAGGTATTACAACTCTATCCACCTTAAAAGAATTCCGTCCTCAGAATTAAATTAAGAGGCTAGAGGGACAAGAGCAAGCTATACTAATCATAAGCAAGTTATAACTGGACAATTAATCATTTATTCAAGCAAGGAACTAAGGGTGTAAGGCATAAGAAGGACATTATACCTTACGAGTCGAACAGGTCGAGATATCACGATCGGATATCATCCTCACGCTCCCACGTTGACTCACCCAAAGAGTGATGACCCCAAGCAACTCGGACTAACTTGATAGTCTTGTTCTTGAGTGTCTTCTCTCTCCGATCCAATATAGACCCGGGCCTCTCCTAATACGAAAGGTTGGTACCAACAACCAATTCCGAATGATCCAGGATATGGCTCGAGTCTGGGATATACCGTCGTAATTGGGATACATGGAACACGTCATGCACCTCACGTAGCGACGGCGGAAGAGCGAGACGATAGGATACATCTCCTACTCGCTCCAGAATATCGAACGGCCCTACATACCTAGGACTAAGCTTTCCCCGTACGTCGAAACGAATGACGCCACGGTTAGGCAAAATCCTCAGGAATATATTGTCGTCGACAGAAAACTCCAGAGGGCGCCAATGAGAATCGGCCCAATTGCGCTGGCGATCTTGGGCAACACGAAGATGATCCCTGACTTTTTTGACCAATTCAACTGTCTGGGCAATCATTTCTGGACCAAGCATCTGCCTCTCTCCAACATCATCCCAGGCTAGCGGGGACCTGCACTTCCTACCATACAGGGCCTCGAACGGTGCCATCTGGATACTGGCCTGGAAATTGTTGTTGAACGACAACTCCACCAGGTGTAGGTAATCTTCCCACGAACCATCGAAGTCGAGTGTGCAAGATCACAACATGTCTTCAAGGGTCTGGATCGTACGCTCTGACTGGCCATCAGTATGCGGATGAAAAGTCGAGCTAAATTGGAGGTGAGTTTCCAAACTCTCTTACAGGCTATGCCAAAAGTGCGACGGGGAATCTCGATCCGAGGTGATACTGACTGACACACCGTAAAGCCTGGCGATTTTCCTGAGACACATCTCTGCTAGCTGAGCCGTCGACTGACCAACTCTAAATAGGAGAAAGTGGGCCACCTTCGTGAGCCGGTCAACTATAACCCAAATAGCATCTCGACCAGCTGGGGATCTAGGCAATCCAGTTACGAAGTCTATGGTCACATGCTTCCACTTCCATTCTAGAATTAGCAAGGGCTGAAGAAGTCCTGCTGGCCTCTGATGTTCAGCTTTAACTTGTTGGCAAACCAAATACCGAGAGACAAACCGGGCTATCTTCCTCTTCATGCCATTCCACCAGAAGTGCTGACGAATATCACGGTACATTTTTGTACTACCGGAATGAATGGAATACTGAGAACTGTGGGCCTCTGCCATGAAATCCTGTCTGATAACTCCACTGGGTACACAAAGACGATTTCCATGTCGAAGTATACCGTCTTCATGGATACATAACTCTGGTCTTCGTCCTGCCTCACACTCTGCCCTGAGTCGCTGAAGCTTGAAATCTGCTGACTGCGCCATCCGGATCCTCTCGACTATAGTGGACTGAACTTGCATACTGGCTATCAATGCCACACAGGAAGAACAACTTCTATACCCATCTTCTGAAGATCTGCTAACAGCTCTGGTTGTGCTGTTAGGAAATAGATTCCGGCTCTCCTACTCAATGCATCTGCAACGACGTTAGCCTTCCCAGATGGTACTGCAGGTTGACATCATAATCCACAAGAAGCTCCAGCCATCTCCTTTGACGTATGTTAAGATCCTTCTGGGTGAAAACATACTTCAGGCTCTTGTGGTCGGTAAAAATCTCCACCCTATCTCCATACAAGTAGTGCCTCTACAACTTAAGTACAAATACTACTGTTGTCAGCTCCAAATCATGGGTTGGGTAATCCTCTCATGATTACGAAGTTGTCGTGACGCATAAGCTATTACCTTCCCATGCTGCATCAAAACACAACCTAAACCTCTGCCCAAAGCATCACAATACACTGAGAATTCTCTGGTCCCATCTGGAAGCGTAAGAATGGGAGCCGTCACCAAGCCTCGCTTTAACTTCTCAAAAGAATCCTGGTACTCTGCTGTCCAAGCAAACTGTACATCCTTACGGGTCAACTGGGTCAATGGTGCTGAAATCCGAGCAAAGTCTGAAACAAATCGATGGTAATAGCCGGCTAATCCAAGAAAACTACGAACTTCTGCAACTGTGCTGGGTACTGGCCATGACTCAATAGCCACGATCTTCTGGGGATCCACTTCTACTCCTTCTCTGGTGATGATATGACCCAAGTACGAAATACGATCATCTGGCCGTGAGATCTCTTCCGACCTCCGGCCCTATCCACGATCCTCTGGGAGGTATACTCATGCCTCCTAGCTGCTCTTAAGACTGTATCAAAAGTCTGATGCTCGAACTACTCAACCTCCAATAAAATCTCCAGATAAAGTCCCTGGAATCGCTGAGCTCTATCATACTCGGTCGCCACCAAGGTGGGAGCAAACCGACTAAGTCTAGAAAACTCGGCCACATATCCGTCGACCGTCCTGTCCATCTGCCTCAGATTGGTGAACCACGTCTGTAGATCGTATCGAGCTACAGTATCAAAATACTTGGTCTACAATCTCTGTCACTACCATATTTTTAATTTGAGAGTATTTTTGACATTTTTGGGGTAATTTGAATTTATTAAAATTTATTTGAATTTATGGGAATTTTTAGAAATTATTTTGGAATTGTTTGAATGAGGGTTGACTAGGTTGACTTTGACTAGCTTTGACTTTGTGACCTAATCCTAGTTGAGTTAGACTTGGCTAGATATGAGACTCCAGGTTAAGTTAACCATACTCTAGTTAGTGAAATCAATTAGGAATATTGAGATTAGAATAGAAAGATTTTGACCACAAGTTATGACTTGTGATTTTTGAGACATTGTTTTATGACTAAGCCCAAAGTATTAGCCAAGTGCCCAACCCTAACCCTAACATTAATTGTTCAGCCACTTAACCCATCCTTGGGATTCCCACTCTATAAATATTCTCTTAGAAATTAGGGCTAGCCTCTAAGGAAGAACAAGCTTTAGAAAGAGGTATTTTCTCAACTTCTAAAATCCATAGAAATTCCATTTTAGCTCCATTTTCCCTCAAACAAATTGCAATAGGTTTTAATTTGAGTGTTCTTGCTGTTGTGATATTTTATTCTCAGATTCAAATCATTTTGGAGAAGTTTGACTCTCAAGAGGAACACCTCTCTTTAGAGTTTTTGGGGATTTTGATACATAGAGGTAACTTTCTATTTACACCATGAAATTCTAGTTTTATTGCATATCTAGGGAGCCCTAGGCCTAACCTAACTGTAGGAATAGGAAACCCTAGAATTTGAGTCCATTTCGTGTCCTATATGGACACGTATCAGTCCTATAGTGTAGGTATTTGTGAAAATGCCACAAAGAAACTTTTTGTGTTATTTTCGAAAACTATTTGAATAGGAAATTAGTTTTTGTTGTCGCTTACATGTTTCTTTTGGACCAGGCGTGTCCCTGTGTCGTATCGTGTCGGATTCGACACGTGCACACGCGGGTGCGTGCGCGCGCGCGTGGCTGTGCGCGTGTCCTGCTGTGCGGGAGCTCCACTGGACACAATACGCGACCACTGGACACGAGTTTTGATACACCCCTTGGGGCACTCACTGACACGCCACGTGTCAAGTTTCAGGGGGCCACGTGGCGTGTTGAGGGAGTTATCCTCGTTGCACTGGTCGGGACTGACAGTACAGTCGGGTATTTTTTGACACTGATACGGGTTTCGTATCACTCACTGACACGACTTGGACACGTGTTAGCTAGCCTATTGGGTAGCCCTATAGGTGGTCTACCTAGGTTGGTGTGCACGAGTCCTGGGTTGGACTGTGTCGTGTGCACGACACGCGTGTACACGTGCACGATGCAGTGCACTGAGCCAGTTTTGCACTGTTTTGGGTTTTAATCATTTGGACACGTTTGTGTCCACTTTGGTAGACACGAACATATTATTTGACACGTGTATATTGTGTATGTTCATTACCAACCTTTTTATTTGTAATTTAATATGTTTTCATTAGGTATTTACCAATTACCCAAATTTCTGAAATTAGTACATTAGTTCCTGAGATTCCAGTTTTCAAAAGTGAAATTTGACACTAGATTTAACCTAGTTTAATGCTGTTACCTGTTGGGTTAAGTCACTAACACGGTTCTCCTATTAGTTATCTACTTGTGTGCAAGATTTGGGTTGAATTGGTTGGGAATTGATTTCGAATTGGGGTTGGGCATGTGTAGACTGAACTGAATTCAGTTTTCTGAATATTGTGACTGATTTCCTTCCCTTCTTGCTGTCCCTATTTTTTCCAGGATTTCACCCTCATCTCCCTTGTATGTACACTGTTTTACACAGCCACACACATATTGCACACCCTCACGTTTTTACAGTTTTCACAGTTTTCACATACACACACACAAGCATTTACATACACTCATGTCTTCTCTCTCTCTCTCTCTATATTTCCTATTCTTCCTAAATGTAGGTTTATGTATAAAGTATATATACATATATAATATATGTAATGTATACCTATATGTATATATGTTTGAGCCTATATATATTTTTTTTTTTTGAGCCTATATATATATATATATATATATATATATATATATATATATATATATATATATATATATATATATATATATGTGATGTTTCCTAATAATTGTACTATAACCTATGTAATGTACATATATAGGTAATATGTAGGAATGCAATATAAATGTGTATATATATATATATAACCTTGTGATGCATACATTAGGTAGCCTATAGCCTATAGCTATGGCTCATTGTCTAAGGGTATGTGTGAATGCCAACTAACATGTGTAGTTGGTCTGGGTAGCCTAGTAGTGTTGTAAGGGTCGGAGAGTAGTTTGAGCCTGCTCGTAATGCCATTGCTGAACTACGATATAGTACTAGGCATGGATTGGTTGAGTAAGCACCACGCCAGCATTGATTGCAGAGGGGGTAGATTTCTCTTCAGAGCGCCGGGGGAGCCAGAGTTCGAGTACTCCAGATGTCAGGCATAGCAGAGCAGCGAAGTTTTCTGTAGAGTCTCGGTCGAGGAGCAGGCGATTCCACACCCCTTGATAGCAGAGTATATGGATGTTTTCCCCGAGGAGTTGCTGGGATTGCCACCAGACAGAGACATAGAGTTCTCGATAGACTTGGTTCCAGGAGCGGAACCCATCTCTCAGCATGTCTATCGGGTGAACAACAGTGAGCTGGTGGAGTTGAAGAAGCAGGTGGATGAGCTACAGGACAAGGGCTTCATCCGCTCGAGTTCGTCGCCATGGGACGCACCAGTGTTGTTTGTGCCGAAGAAGGATGGGTCAGTACGGATGTGTATTGACTACAGGGCACTCAACAACCTCACAATCATGAACAAATACCCACTGTCGCGGATCGACGATCTATTTGACCAGTTGAGCGGAGCTCGGGTATTTTCCAAGATTGATCTGAGGTCGGGATATCACCAGGTGAAGGTGAAGAGGGAGGATATTCCCAAGACCGCTTTCAGGACGCGGTATGGGCAGTTTGAGTTTTTGGTTATGCCGTTTGGGCTAACCAATGCACCAGCAGTATTTATGAACCTTATGAACAAGGTATTCCACCAGTACCTGGATCAGTTTGTGGTGGTGTTCATTAACGACATCTTAGTATATTCTAAGACTGAGGAAGAGCACGAGGAGTGTCACGACCCGCACCCTAGAGTAAGGGCACGAGAAGTGGGTACGTCCAGCCTACGCCGTAGTGTCGGCGGTAGAACGCTGTCCTAGGTCAATCATCTAACAATATAAAAACACATGTACAGTTTATACTCTCCGAATGGAGGTGACATAGCAATATACATCTCAATCACATCTAGGGTAGAGAATGAAAGATAGATAGATAGACAGTAACTCAAAGAGAACAGTAGAATAGATGAAAATATCCAAGTATTTAGGATAACATAACACCAGAATGTCAACTCATAATACAATAAGTCTAAGAGTCTATATATCTCAACATCTCAAAATACAACTCAGAATGTGGAACAAAATGATAATACCGAAAGACTGTCTAGCTAAGCTAGCCTAGACTACTGGGACAACATCCTCAGCTGCAGGTGGATCCTGCTGAGGGTCCACAACATAAGTATCATCTAGTCCTGATCCATAATAGGTAGTCACCAGGGCCTCATCCTCATCCTCTGTAATATTTTCAACAGGTCCAGTCAGGACAGAAACGAGCACAATACATCTCACACAGTTCATAACAGGTTAGGAAATACGATACAGGCAATAGAGTAAGATACAGGAAATGCTGAAAGGAAATATACGCTGTAAAAGAGATAGCTGTAATGAAATATCTACTGTATATAGAGAACTATAATGACTAGTGATGTAGAGTACAAGATAGGCATGTGAATGGCTAGAATTTATACATGATTACACTACTGAGTTTGCACATGATTACACTACTTTGGAATTATTCACATGTCCACTTCTACTCCCCCGTTTCCCCAATCAATACACAAGGATCTAGACAAGTTACGTTATTATACATGATTACTTCACATGAGGCTCATAAATGAGTATACGTGAAGTTATACATGAGGGATCAGTGAACATGAGAGTACATGATCACATGAGTATACATGCATGATGGAAGCACAGGAGTACATGATGAAAGTGAAACACACGTAACATGAAGTACCCGATGCTCCCGAGGGGGATAACATCTCATGTAAAGATCTATATAGTACCAATCCGTGTTACCAACGTGACAGCATCAAGTAAAGTAATCTAGAACGAGAAGTAAAGCCTGAACAAGTATGAAACGGTCAGAGAATGTACTCACCTGATAACTGAATGTCTGAAGAGGATATACTGGAGAGGTGTATGGCTCCTAATCAGAGCAATACAAGTCACAATGTATCCACAATGGTAAAAATAAAGTATAAAATGCATACTACTGTAGGCCTTAAAAATGAAAGTCACGCTGAGTTGATCAGGACAAAGTCCAAAAGTCACGCTGAGTTGATCAAAACAGAGTCTAAAAGTTACGCTGAGTTGATCAGGACAATATTTAAAAGTTACGCTGGGAGACAGCTCATCATTTGTCAGAGTGTCATTATGACTGACAGCACGACAGTCGAAGAATGTCTCCTCGTATGCCACGTATGCACGGAACTCGAGAGATCACAGCTGACTATTGCGTGATTTTTGAAATCTTCTTCAGCAAGACTCAGCCTTCGTTAAGTTGGCGTACCAAAAGAGCTTATTGTCATTTAATGTGACTGACAAGACAATCACTGTCAGAGATTTTGTGTCAGTCGAGACACGTCGAATCAAGACAGCTGGCAGTCCTGCCTCAATCTTGCGTATATTTTCCTTCTGGCTCAAGTCTGCGTGTATTTTGAACTTATATGTTCCTTCCTCAAGTCTGCGTAGATTTTGAAGCTTTTTGCCCCAAGTTTGCGTGGATTCTGAAGCTTCATGCCCCACGTCTGCGTGGATTTTGAAGCTTTCTGCCCCACGTCTGCGTAGATTCTGAAGCTTCTTGCCCCAAGTCTGCGTGAATTTTGAAGCTTCTTGCCCCAAGTCTGCGTGGATTTTGAAGCTTTCTGACCCAAGTCTACGTGGATTTCGTCTTCAACAAGTCTGCGTAGATTTCATCAAATTGGAGTACGTGGCAGCCATGCCACTGATCTCTCACCTGCGTGTCCTGTAACTTGCACACGACTCATGCATGATTGCCATGTGTCCAACAGTTACAGGCCACGTCCAGTAACTGCTCATAACCTTGCGTATGTTAAATCCTGCATGATTTTCAACTAGGCACAGGCTGTGAAGACAGTTATCTTTTCAGTTATTTTTACTCTATAAATAGTTTCTCATTCATTGTACAGATACATAGTTATCTAAATTACTGTCAAAATTTTGAGAGCTTTTCTTCTTCGCATCGTCCAAGGGATAAAGCGATCGTCTTCTAGATCGGATTCCTACAGTTGTAATTTTCCCATAAACACAATAAATAAAGTGAATTTATTTATGGAAAACAAATTGGCGACTCTGCTGGGGAAAACCATCTCCTCTTCTGTGATGGCAATAACTCAATGCGACACTTCATCAGTCGGCTCGACGAAGAAGGTGATATCGATCCAATTCGATCAACTCGCCTACGAAGAAATGCAGCGGGCTAAGGGTGGCAAGCCCACTTCAGCCTCCATCACCACTGCCAAGTCTAAGGGACGATCTGTCTATGTCCCTAAGAATCTGTTGGCAACCAAGGTTGAAGTTTCTGCCACAGTGTCTACTCCTAACACTGGCAAGAACTCTACTTCAAGCACGCACACTCTTGTGTGCTCGAAGATGAAAGCAGTCAGAAGTACGCTGACAGCATTGGCTCCTTAGTCAAAACGGTTCCAGGCGTGCAAGCTTAAAGTCAAAAAAAGTCACGCTGGCTGCACTGGCTCCTTAGCCAAGCCTGTTCCAGCGTGTAATCTCAATCTTAAAGTCACGCTGGCAGTACTGGTTCCTTAGCCAAGCCTGTTCCAGCGTGATTTCTAAATTCAAAAGTCACGCTAACAACACTGGCTCCTTAGCCAAAACTGTTCCAGCGTGTATTGCAAGTCAATTCTTCCTGACTCAGCGTGCCGTACCAAAATCTGGCTCTTTAGCCATAGACTCCTAATAAGCTGACAAGACTGGCTCCTTAGGCCAAATTGTCTCCACATACTCAAAGAAGAATAGCTCTTTAGCTAACCTCTTCTTCTTACCAACGTCACTAGAACTGGGGGTGGTCTTGCTAGAACTCCTCCACACAAAGTCCCTGTCGAAAAAAAATAAAACTCTTTAGTGTGGTTTCTTCTTGCCCTGTATTGTTTTACAGATGGTCTTTTGACTACTCTTCCTTCTGGACATTCTATGTCTCAAAACTTGAATAAGTCTAAGAAAAAACATTCCTTAATGTCTTCTTCTGCGACTTCTTCGAATTAGGCACAGAATTTGTCTATAAAAGAGGTCTGTTACCAACTCCTAATCAAGGGGGTGGTTCAACTCTTCCTTCTCTGCAAATATCCAGATCAACGGAAGGAAAACTCCAAGTATCAAAAACTAATGTGTTACCTCCAACTGATCTAAGAACAAAACTCAATCAAATCCGTTGGAAAGCACTTCTGGTGTCAGAAAATCACACCAATCTGATATGAAAATAAGAGATCCAGATGCAGAGTATGCTAGAAATTATGTGGCTCATATTAATTACTCTCTATATAATCAAGAGCCATCAAGACCCAAGAATCGGAAATATATTCCTAAAAATACACAAAGAATGTTCTCTGATGTACCTCAATCTTCACAGACAGATTTATGAGAACACCTTCAACAGGAAGAGAAGGAATAATTCTTCGTCAATGGATCATGCTGAATGTGACTTCCAGCCAAAAGTCATAATTCAATGCAGATGTCAATCAAAGGATCAGAACCATGTTGATCATGAGTGTGACTTCTAACCGAGAGTCACAATGCAATGCAGATGTCAAACTAAACGACAATCTGTCTTCAATCGGATTCAGTATGAACCTATGCCTGATGAAGATGAACCTATGTTTGCTTCTGTCAATATGACCTCTAGGGATACTGGGGGTAGAACTGATAGTCCAGATGGAGTATACAGAGGCACCAGAGCAAGAGTCCTGGCTTCTAGTCAAAGGACTTTGATTTCTGAAGATGATTCTAAATTTCTTGGAGAATCTAACTTTCCACCTCTTCCTACTGGGGGTAGTTCTCCTACAAATGACTTTGATACACAAAGTAATGATTCAGAACATACAACATCCACCAGTTCATCAATAATCCCTCGTACAGTCATAACTTATATGGTCGATGATGAACCTTCTTCTTCCTTGACTCCTCAAGAACAAAGAATTGCTTCTTTGGAACAGCAAATGAAATCCATGGCTGACACTATGAAGTCGATATATGAACTCATGGCAACCCAGATGCAAAATCGACAGACTGTACCAGATGCCATACCAATGACACTGGTGTAAGTCCAGTACATGTTCCTCCAGCAGTACAATCCAATACTCCTGGGCAAGCTCCACCAATCCTAGTCTCTCCGGAGCTGGGGGTAGTGCTATAATGCTGTTCTCTCCCAATATTCTCTGCAAGCGCAACTCCAAATCCTCCGGAGTTGTTACTGAAGAATTGAGGAATCTCAAAACTCAATTTGTGGCATTCAACAGAAGGATGGTTTACAAAGGTTAGGCATCAAGCAACCTTATCCGATAGAATGGAAGCAAGTGTCATATCCTCCTAAATACAAGCCTCCTACTAGCTCATTCTATGATGGAACCACTTCTCCAAGTCAATTTATTAATCACTTTGAAGTGATGACTGATCAGCTGCAACCAAGTGACGCCCTCCTTACTCGGTGTTTGTCGGAGTCTCAAAGGAACGACTTATGAATGGTATAGAAGTCTCCCGGATGGATGTATTACCTCATTTGCCGGTTTCAAACAAATGTTTCTTGAACGGTTCTATAAAGGGTTCAATGACATGACTATGTCTGCTCTTATTAGAATCAAACAGAAAAATAAAACTACAGAGGATTTCATTGAACAGTTTCGAAGAGAAGCTCTGAAGATGCCTCGGAACTCCTGATGCTGTCACCATCGATACATGTAAATCAAATTTGTTGCCTATCATCAGCATGTGGACAGGATCTACTCAATTTCAAGATTGGCCTTCTTCATAGTTAGTGCCAAAGCCGCAGAAATTAGTGCTGAAACTTTCAAGGCTTAGGAGTGCAGATGACTCCCAAGGAAACAGGTCAGGTAATAACCATAATGCTACATCCAATACTCGCAAGGGAAAAGAAACCCTT
>JANAVB010016382.1:5000-53433 GCA_029216955.1 Iris pallida | reverse complement strand
CTACAAGTCGTCATCATTTCACTATGAAGATCTATGAACAAGCTCCATAAACTAAATATCCCTACTCCTAAGTTATTTACAACAACAGAAGGGTATGATGTTTAAAACCTTCTCAAGATACAACCTGTTAATCATATATGTCTTTCCTAAATCATGTTGTCCAGAGTCTTCATCATGCTAGTGAGCAAGGCTACGATAATCACAAAGTCCTTGACTAAGTACGTACCCTTAGGTTCATGGTTTTTAAAATTTTTGCATTGCCGCATGCGACGACGAAAACCTTAAACTCCCATACCCGAGAAATATATCCAAAATCTGACTACATGTCCTTACTATGCCAACTAACACGACCATCGAAGATTCTAGATTCCATAACTGAGGTGACCTAGCCCATATAATTTTCTCAGAAAGAGAAAAAAGAAAACAAACATAACGGAAGAGTAACATAACAAAATTAATCAATCAACAAGGAACAGATGGAATCGGATTTCAAGGTAGTTATAAAAGACAATTTCGGGAATGAAATTGAGAAGAACGGAACTTGCAGTAAGATCTCCAATGGTCTGTGCATCCTCAACTGTCCTGACGATAGCTCGCCCTTGCTGGTTTCCCCTGGTCTGCTGCTGATGCTGCATGAATTGCTGCTGCTGAGAGAAATCAGGAATGACAGGAAAAGGTCTCTGTACAGACAGAGGTGCACCTCCAATGTAACAGAAACGCCAACCTGAGTTGGCACAACAGGGGCTGCGGTCTCGAGGCCCTGATGAACAGGACGAGAGGTGGCCAGCCTCTCGATAGTATCCCCCGAACTGAAGCGATGAGATCATGTCTTCATAACCATCATGAAGACAGATCAAAACAAGAAACAATTTCGAGAATGAAGCAAAAATTCAAAGGAGATCAGTTTATATCCAAGGAAACAACAAGCAGCAAATTTTAAAAAAAAGGAATCTGATAAGGAGTTTTTCCTAATGTGATTGAGTACCTTCAAAATATCCTAATCCTATTGCAGGCTGTAGTGATACTCTAGTTCGAATACCACTACATAAACTTGACCTGCATGGGCCACCACTAAAAGCGTGTCACGACCCGCACCCTAGAGTAAGGGCACGAGACGTGGGTACGTCCAGCCTACGCCGCAGTGTCGGCGGGTAGAACGCTGTCCTAGGTCAACATATATCTAGCAATATATCTCTAAACAGTTCATACTCCCCGAATGGGGGTGACATAGCAGTAAATAAACTCAATCACAATCTAAGGAAGAGATAGCACGATATGAAATAGAACTCAAGGAAAAAAAATAGATGATAAAGTAGTCTAAGATAATCCCACAAATATCCAGAGGTACATGGTCTCAGATACTGAATGAAAGAATACATACAACTCAGAACAGAATAAAGTCTAGCTAAACATGTCTCAAGACTACATAAAATAAGATAAGCCTAACTAAACTAGTCTAGGCAATGGGGGCGATGTCCTCAGCTAGAGCTGGATCCTCCTGAGGGTCCAGCTCGCAAGTGTCATCTAAGGCGCCCCGTAGAAAGTATCCAGACAGGCCTCCTCCTCGTCCTCTGTAATATTTTCAACAGGCCCAGTCAGGACATGAGCGAGTACAGTACATCTCAACAGTTCATAGCAGGTTAGAAAATATAATCATGCAGTAAAGTAAGATACAGGTGCTGAAGAATACATTATGTAAACAGAGAGAGAGAACTGTAATAGAAATATCTACTAAGCAAGGAACTAACAGTGGCTAGTGAGTCAGAGTACAGGATAGCACATGTGAACAGAACAAATTTGTACATGATCTACACTAAGGATTTTCACATGATCTACACTACTATGGAATTGTTCACATGACTACTAGCACTCCCCCGTTTCCCCAATCAATACACATGGATCTAAGCAGGTTATGTTATTATACATGATATCACATGGGGGCCCATAAAAGGGTGCACATGATAGTATACATGAAGGCTCTGTGAACATGAGAGTACATGATTCATAAGAGTGTACATGTATGGTGAAAGCACAGGAGTATAATGAAAGTGAAACGCACATGACACAATGTACCCGATGCTCTCGAGGGGGATAACATTGCATGAAGAGATATAGTACTAATCCGTGATAATGTCGTGACAGCATTAAGTAAAGTAATCTAAAGCAGGAATATAATTCTAAGCAGGATATGAAATGATCAGAGAATGTACTCGCCTGATATCTGAGTGTCCAATATGAAAGTACTGTCCGAGGAGTGGTGTCTGGCTCCTAATCAGAACAACACAAGTCACAACAAGTCTAAAATGGTAAAATAAAGTTCTACTATGCATTCTACATGAGTCTAGGTCAATCTAGGCCAAAGTCAACTTTTGGTCAACTCTGGTCAACCCTAGAAGTCAAACTTGGTCAACTATGGTCAAACTAGGTCTAACAAGTCTAAACTAGGTCAATCTAATCTATACTAGTCTAACAAGTCTATTCTAGGTCTAATCAAGCTATACAAGCCCAATCTAGGCTCACTAGTCAAACAGACAGACACAGGCCATAGGCTATATCATGCCTATTAGCCAACCCATAATACAAGACAACATGACATTACCTATATCTATAATACTACACATACTAATATTTACCTAATCTAATACATAACACATGTATATATATAACACAACCATAATGTATATATACACATTACATGATACTAGTATATATGCCAACATACCTATTCATCCAATGCTTGAATCTATACTAAATACTTATATAATACACAAACTTACATTATATATATATTGCATTAGGAAAATAGGATAGGCATATAAGAGGGTGTGTATGTATAAACTGTGAGTGTGTGTGTGTGTTAAAGAGTGAAGGATGTGTGTGTGGGTGAGTGAAACATGTATGTGTGTGATTTGTGTGTGAGAGATGCACAAAACAGTGTGTGTGTAACATGGCAGTTGTGTGAGGAGTGAGTGAAACCTAATGAGCAGTGAGTGAATAGGTGTCTAGCTGTGTGTGTGTGTGGGAGGGTGCACTGGACTGAACAGGAATGTAAATGTACAAGGGAATCAACAGTTCAATTTTTATAACATTATGCCAATACTTAAAATATATACATATGTATAAAGGGGCTCATGTGTGTGGTGATACATGGGTGTATGTGAGTGTGTGATGAGTGGTACTGGACTTAGGCACAGAAATCAGGAAAGGGAAGGGAATTCAAAACACAAATCAAAACTGGAAACCATTACTCAGTTCAGAAATCTGAACTTCCAGTTTCCAGTTTTTCATTCAACCCAATGACAGCAAAAGAACCACCAAATGAACCCAAATTTCAAACACAATTAGTTCAAGTAGGAGAATGAATCTAGGAACTTAAACTAACATGTTAATAGTACTAATTGGGTTAAAACAGTTATACAAAATCGAATTTAAAAACTGGAATTCATCTGAGAAATCACATGTATCAGTCGATTGGGTAAATGAGAATCATAAGTCAAAACAATCTAAAATACAAAAACAGAGGTTGGTAATGCATATACCCATAGTGTACATGTCCAACAGTGTCATTGTGTCCAAGCATGAGGACACAAACATGTCCAAACAAGAGAAAACTCAAATCGGGCACAACAGTGCACTGTCCAGTGCACTGTCTCGTGCACATGTGCACTCGTGTCGTGCACACGACACAGGACACAAACGTGTCGTGGTCACCCACCTAGATAGCCCACCTATAGGACTACCCCATAGGCTAACTAGCCAGTGTTTACGTCATGTCTGTGTCGGATACGAGAGCCGTATCAGTGCTCGATTTCACGTGCACACTACACAGTATAAAATCAGTACGACACTGATATCTCCCTCGACACGCCACGTGGACACGTGAGACTTGACACGTGGCATGTCAGTCCCTGCCCTATGGTGCGTGTCGAGTCTTGTGTCATATTATCGCGTGTCGTGTCCGCTACAGCCCCCGAGTGGCAGGAGAAGACTATAGCAACGCGCGTGTGTGTGCACCGCGTGTCCGCGTGTTCGTCGAGACCTGACACGACAAAAAAACAAACACAGACACTGAAAAACCCTAGGCAAGATCAAAACCCTAATTCTTATTCAAAAAGTTTGCACAAAAGGAATCAAAATGCCCTTTGAGGCATTTCGACAAACACTTAAGGAACAGGTCCTGATACGTGTCCAAACGGACACGAAACTTTTGAAACTTGACACGAAACCAATGCAAACACTTAGGGGACTCCTAGGCTTCCTAAATATGTAAAGAAATCGAAATTTCATTGAGGAATGAGGAAGTTACCTATAGTTGAACTTCTAGGAAAAACCCTCTTTGTAGAGCTCTTCTCCTTGATGTCCCAATACAACAAATCAACAACAAACTGAAATAAAACTCCAATAACAGCAAGTATAGGTATATTAAAACCTAATGGAAGAGATTTGAATGAAAAAGGAAATGGAATGGAATTCTAGGGATTAAATGAAGTAGGAACAAACCTTTCTTATAAACTTGAGCTTTCCTAAAAAAGAGGCAACCCTAAAATTAAGAGAGCATTTATAGGGTGGTGTTCCCAAGGATGATATGGTGGCCGGCCAAGTGAGTCTAGGGATTAGGGTTTTGGTAATGTCTTGGGCTTTGGGCCAACCTACAAGGCTATGGCTTGAATTGATTTATTAAAGGTTCTAAATCATAAGCCATGACTTATGACTTTCTAATTCCTATTGCTAACTAGAGTCTATTGACCAGACCAAGGGTTAGCTTAGGTTAGACTAACCTAACCAAGTCCATACTAACTAGGGTTAGCTTCTAGGTTGGTCTACAAGGGTCAAAACTAGTCAAAATCAACCTAGTCCATCAATTCCAAAATAATTCCTAAAAAATTCCCATAAATTCAAATAAATTCTAATAAATTTAAATTACCCCAAAAATGTCAAAAATACCCTCAAACTAGAAATGATAAATAGAATACCCTAATCACCAGGCTAGGCTCTAGGTCAACCAGTCTCCAAGGTTACACTATCAAAACACCAAAATCATAAGTCATGATTTAAAATAGTTTTAAATGATTAAAAATCATCATAAATCTTATCATGATTTAAATATCATTAAAAGACTAAATTACAAAATTTCAAAATTACCCTCTTCTGAAAAATTGGGTGTTACAAAATGATTTGCTCTGACGGTGCACGGTGTTCCATGTTCGTGCACTTCATCAGAAGACTGAGATGTGCCGAATGGATTGTCCGTGTTTGTGCACTTCATCGACTATGTGCCATGATGTTGGTTACTAGGTCCGGGATCGTCGCGGCCCAGTTTTTGTTATGCTGGTAGAGCCACAGGTTGTCGGGTCGGACGATGGAGTGATTTGCTCTGACGATGTTACGCCTACGCACGTTGACGATGAAGTGATTGCCAACCCATACTATATTGAAGCTGTAGCTTTTAGGTTTTTTTCTTGGTAGTAGGATTTTATGTAGTAGTTCAGAATTTTATATATAAATAAAAGTCAAACTTTTCGTGGTTTTGACACGGAGAATGGCCATCTTCCGTGGTTTTAACAATGTAAATGTAATTCAAAAAATGATTTTATTATAAAAGACAACTGACCAGACGTTATAAAAGACGGAAGTTCCTTACCAATTATATTGTTATTTTACAATGTCATTGCTAGGTTGGTAGTGTTACATATTCGCTTGAAAGCAACTTCTTAGCCCATCCAAACCTCATCATTGTAATCTTCTGGTAAGTGTCATCGTCATTTCCTCTTCGTATTTCAAAGGGAGTAGTCATCAACCTCTTCATATAATACGTCGTGTACAAGAGGCAGTTGGGTGCCTGTTGTTGTGGGCATCGTGGAGAACAATTCAGCACTGTGCTCTCATACTCCATCTTCGCCGAGCATCTCTTCCTCATCATATCAATTTTTCTTCTGATGATAGGCTCTAAGGTCTTCTTCATTAATTCTGTATCCACCTTGCTCTTTTCGTATGTGGTTTGCCTCAAGGAGTTGTACTGTGTCCAGTCGTAGGAGATAAAGTTGAATGTGAGCAGCATATAGTTTTGATAGATACATAAAAGAGTGGGATGAATAGCAACTCTATGTCATCCTCTAAACCCATGACGAAGTCTTCTACATCTGTTTTGAAAGTGTCAAGGGCGCCGGCTTTTGCTTCTGGTTCAATGGCACATTCAACGATGTTCTGTTTTCCAAAAATAAAACACGATATCATGAGTAATTTTTTATGTCATTTTTATTGGTGTACACATGAATATGGATTTTTCTGTTTGGATTCTTACCAATGTGTGGGGCATCAAGAATGAAGACCACTTATTGTACATCCTTTAAACTTGACTGGACATACCTTCTTGCATAGCCTTGAATTTCTCTCAGCTTCCTTATTATTAGGTTGAGTATGCCAGCCTCCATGTCTTCATAGTTGAGTATGTCTTGCATGTCTATTACCGACAGCTGGATTGCAACTTCATTTTCATCCTCTTTCGGCAAACTCAAGTATACAATATCACTGCACATAAATTTAGTTTAGATTAAATTAATAGAGATTCTTATGACATAATTATGAAAAAAGTCTAGAAAGGAGAAGAAAAAAGGGTCATTCGCCGTCCAACAGACACGGAGAATGATAACTCGTCGTCCAACTGACACGAAGAACGGTAATTTGCCGTCCAACTGACACGGAGAATGATCATTCTCCGGACAACTGTCACGGAGAATGGTTTTTTTTTTCCGTTATAAATTGGACGGAGATTGGTCGAGTTCAGAATACATAATTCGGACTCATCTTTCTGGGGATTACGATATCGATGTAACGCTTCTTCAGCTCTTCATCCGTATCCATCCAAATTACGAGTTCATCACATTCCCTTAGTATGACACCCTTCCTCTTTAGTTCAGCCATTTTGGCGTCTTCTCCGGATTTTGGAGCGGCATTCATCTTTCATTTTTTATTAGCCTCTCTAACTGTATTCTTTTCCAAGGGAGTAATATCTTCATTAGCTAATACCGCTGATGGTTTTTGGACCTGTTTCCCTCCGATCATCCTCTTCTTTTGACTTTTTTTGGAGCAGCAAGTTCAGCAGCTGCTTGAGTCTCCTCATGCTGTAATGCTACAACAATGGCTTCGAGATCAGCGATTTTTGTATCCTTTTCAATGGCTTCAATATTCAACGATTCAATTTTATTTTGAAGCTCCTTTTTTTATTAACGAGAATTTTATTTGTTTCTCTGAACTGGTCGGTTATTTGTACTGAAATAAAACAAACAACAATAAAATGTATGATGTGAATCTAACACGGAGAATGACCATTCTCCGTGACCTTAACACGGAGAATGGCCGTTCTACTGCATCCTAACACGGAGAATGGCCATTCTCCTGCATTCTAAAACAGGAAATGGCCATTCTCCGTCTTATTAACACGAAGAACGGCCATTCTCCTTCTATTTAACACAGAGAATGTCCATTCTCCGTGATATTAACACGGAGAATGGTCATTCTCTGTGGTAATGAAATGGAGAATGGACATTCTCCGTTATTTAATACGGAGAATGTCCATTTTCTGTATTCTAACACGGAGAATTACAAATCAGAACTTCGAAAAAAGAGAAAATTTTATCTTGTGCCTGTAGCTCTTTAACCTTTTCGCTAAACTTTCCATTCTTAGCAAGAATCTCAGATTTCTCTCTTCGCAAGTAGTCCAATTCCTGTGCCAACATCTCCATCGAGGTGTTCTTTGAATTTGTTGGGCTCCTTGTTCCTCTAGCTCTTTAAGCTTCTTTTGGAGATTCTCGTTCTCATCAAGAATCTTAGATTTCTCTCTTCGCAAGTAGTCCAATTCATGTGCCAACATCTCCATCAAGGTGTTCCTTTGAATTTGTTGGGCTCCTTGTTCCTCTAGCTCTTTAAGCTTCTTATGGAGGTTCTCGTTCTCAGCAAAAATCTCAGATTTCTCTCTTCGCAAGGAGTCCAATTCCTGCGCCAACATCTCCATCGAGGTATTCCTTTGAATTTGTTGGGCTCCTTGTTCTTCTAGCTCTTTAAACTTCTTATGGAGATTCTCGTTCTCAGCAAGAATCTCAGATTTCTCTCTTCGCAACTCCTCCAATTCATACACCGAGCCCTCCATCACAACGTTGACTAAACGTTGTTGGGCTTCTTGTGCCTCTAGCGCTCTAAGTTTTTATTCTCAGCAAGAACCTGAGAATGATGTCTTCTCAACTCCTCCAATTCCTGCACTGACCCCTCCATTACGGTGTTCATTTCAAGTTGTTGGGGTCTCTCTTATTCCGCATCCTCATCCCCACCAGTTTGGTGGTGTCCCTCTCCCTCAAATGCATCTTTTTCTCGTATTTCTACGTTCTCTTCTAGGTGGCCTCTTTTTCGACAGCTATAACCAAATCTTTGAATATCTGTTTCGATCTAAATTTAATATAATATTCGCATTTGAGGAAGACCGAGATTTCGTACCCATTCCATGTATAAAATCTCGGGTATTCACGTATTGGTGCGAACTTTCTTTTCACAAGCGTACTATGTTCCACAAACCAATAGAGGAAGTATATTGTACAACCTTCCATTTTGGAGTATGCATCGGAGTAATCCCCCCTCCCTTTGTTTTACTTGTAGTCCTCTTGATGCTTCCATGACATACTCCAGGATTAACCTTGGACAGCATATTTTGTTGATAACTTTTATACTGTCTACCAAGGCCAAGAATTTGTATGGCAAATTTAAACCGCCAAACTTTGTGAAAATTACTGTTTGGCACAAGTGGAAGATTATTAGCTTGGCCAAATCATCTGGATTAACAGCGTTATCTACGCCACGAAGCCGTTGTAACAATTCAAAGAACTTCTCTCTCACTTCCTTATTCGTGACTTCTGAGTGTTTATCCTTAGAATTAGCCAGCATCTTGTGAAGTGATCTCTACACAGGCTCAATGATGCTGGTGGTGTGTGCTGCTGTTGTTTTCTATTATCAATCTTCTGTAATTAGCATCATCCTCACTATCGTCATTCAACGGTAGACCGAAAATGGCTGCCATATCACCCATACTCGGCGCTATTTTAACAGTAGTGCTCAGTTGAAAGTATCTGATATCAAATTTGTCTTTTACATAAGTTCCTATCAAATTCTCAAGACCTTCTGAAACCTTGGCCAATTCTTGAGTACAAACATTGTTTTTGTAGAATACCCTGACAGAATTATAGAAACCGGTATTCTTCAAAGATCAATAACTGGCTCGGGCAAACGATCGCCATCTTCTTTAATATCATCCATAATAGTTTGCATCGTCTTGAAAGAAGAACGAAAAACTCTTGAATCTTTATTTCTGATAGTTTTTTCCTACAAAAAAGACAAAAAAATTAGGTTTCTGTCAACTATTCTCCGTCAATCTAACACAGAGAATGACCATTCTCCATGACTTTAACACGGATAATGGTCATTCTCCGTGATATTTGTACGGAGAATGACCATTCTCCTACATTTTAAATATACGAGATGGCCATTCTCCGTGATATTTGCATGGAGAATGACCATTCTCCTACATTTTAACACGGAGATGCCATTCTCCGTGGTTTTAACACGGAGAATGGCAGTTCTCCTTTATTTTAACACGGGAATGGCCATTCTCCGTCAAGTCAACTCGGAGAATAGAATTAATCCTTTAATCTAACAAGAAGAATGGTCATTCTCCGTGATATTAACATGGAGAATGGTCCATTCTCCGTCAATATCAACTTGTAGAATGGCCATTCCCTATGACTTTAATACGGATAATGGTCATTCTTCATGATATTTGCACAGAGAATGAATATTCTCCGTGATATTTGCAAGAAGAATGACCATTCTCCTACACTTTAATACTTATAATTATACCTTCTTTTTGCCCTTTTTTTGCCTTCCTTCTTGATTATTAGCCTCTGGCTCATATGCAACCTTCTTAAATCTCTTCACAACAACTCTCTCTTCTTGCATATCTACATCTTCTCCCTCTTCTCTAACTAGGGTTCCATTTGATGCTGATGTTTGCGACATGGTGTGAAGATTATGAATGGAGAGTCACTGACGAGTTTTGAAATAGGGTTTGAAGATTTTGGAGGATGAAACCTAGATACGAAAGGAGCAGCGTATGGAAAAAGAGGAAGAATAGAAACTTTTGGTTTTAAAGAGTAGGTTTCGTGAGTGTTTTAAAAAAATTAGAAGGGCAATAAGGTCATGCTGTACCCTTTTATATATTTTTAGCTAATTCTGGGCACGCGATGAAATATTATTTGCGGTGGGTTTTTTTTATAAAACTTTTGCGGTTTTTGGACATTTTATAAATTTTTTCTTGTCAATAACTTGAGAATTTTTCTCGATACATAGGGTCAGAGGCATAAATGACTTAAGCACGAAGAAAAGGTATACCCATAGGGTCAGAGGCACATGTTAGGATATTTTAGGATTATATGGCAGCAAGATTATGAAATAAATGAACATTTTGATATCATTTTTAACCCACATTTTAAGAATATTATAACTCAACAAAACAATGAACATAATACATTAGATAAAAGAAGAAAAAATTTATCGTCTTCCATATTCAATCATTTCAGTTTGGACTCCTTTCTGCTTAATTATATTATATTGTTGCGCAACTTGGATAGTACTTCATTATGTTCTGAAGTTGTAATCCATTCAGCAGCTTTGCGTCTTTCCATTTCCGAATCAAACTGTATATAACAAACATAACATCAAAATTATTGCTCTAAAAAGTGTAAGTTTTTGATGACATATTTTCAGATTATATTGAGAGAACGGGAGTCCAGACTACATCCATCTTTCATAAATACAATTACAAAAGTCCCACAATCAAATAAATTGCCTTGGCGGGGAACATAAGGACGACGTTTTATGGCAAAAGTAGAAAAGTTGAACCTGGCATCTCTCAACTTCAAAATCTCTTCTTCGAGAAAGAGATCCAAATTTGAAAGCTACAATTACCATAATACAATATGTATTAGTATACCACGGATCTTGTACGCAATTTATAAAAATTGATGAATATTAGTTTACTATTTCTTTTATGACTGATTTATTTTGAATCGGATCATCTGTAGATACAAGTGTGTCCCAAATTTTAACAGTCCTTATTTTAACCATAACTCTTGCAAGAGTATAGTGTCAGACAAAAGAATAGGTATCTATATGAATCAGGATTAATTAGGTAAAATAAATTAGTAAATTTTCAGAAAATTATGATTAATATTTAAACAAAAATACATTAATACCTCGTTACAATTGCTTAAAGATCCCATATAATCCTAGAAATATTTGTACTTCTTCTATATTTTATGAAGTTGTTTGTCAGATGGAGGTAACCTTGCTCTCTACATACACATTAATTAATACATTACGAAGGACAAACAAACAAGAAAATTGTTAATGCATAATCATTGAAGAATAAAATGCTCACTCACCGTTAACCTTATTGGTAAATACCATACATTAGCTTTATTGGAAGTTCTTTTCCGTTCCTCTGAGGTGAGAAGAGCATAGACAAGGGTTACAATATGAATATCTCATTAAAAATTTCAGCGATGGAATCGAAGTAAATATAGATGGCATCTAAGAAAAAATATACTATCTATACATACCCCATCTTTAATTCTCGTTTCTGGAGCTGAGGACTTCATCTCAGTCCGAGACACATAGATTTTGTTGCAAGATGATATTATTTCACTAAGAAAAGAAATGAATAAATGAGAAAAAAACTGTTGGAATTAAATGAAAACTCATATTACTTACTCGTCAGGTCTATCATCCGTAAAAAAATAGTCGTAAAAACTCGAAGAAATACTAGTACACTGGCTAGGCTTCGAGGTTGAAGTTCTTGTTAAACTTTTCAAAGGTGTGACCGGATCTAAATTTCCACGCATTATTTTCGAAGAACTGCTAAAGTCAGTTTCTTCTGTAGGACACAATACGAGAATTCGGTCCATTGCATTATTATGATTCTTTAGCAACACGTCGTCCTTATCGGAAGATTCAACAGAAACCTCCTTCACATTATTAATTACTCCAGATGAAGATGCCTTCTTCAAAGCTGAAGATTCTTCTATCTTTTCCAAATGTCGAGAAATATTCATTTGTTCAATTTCGATTGAACCAAGCTTAGAATTGATTGAAACAAGTTGAGCTGAAATCATCGACAGTTGTTCTTCAAAACTGCGCATCATACGCGGAATAAAGGTTTCATTTGGAGTTGGCATCCAATCTTCTACGTCTTCTACATGTCCCATACGAGTAGACATCTTTCTTCAGTACTACAAAATGAAATAAAAAATTATTCTATGTATTTTAGAATAAATAATAGTTGAAACAAGAAAACTATTGTATATATAGCAAGAGAAAAGTACAAAACGTGAGAAAGATGGAAAGACAAATAAATTTTGAGACTAGCAAAGAATCTACTTGCCGTTTGAAGGGTTATCATAAAAAATTTGAGGAGGGCTCGTGGAAGGTTCTACTAGTCGTTTGAAAAGTACAAAGGTTATCATGATTAATAATTTGAGGAACTCTATAAGAGGTTTAATTTCGCTGGTACTCCTCGTTGTTCGAGGAGGGCTCGATGAAGTCTGTCGCGAACTGAAATCTTCTTCTTTCCTTCTTCATCTCCGTTTCTCCTTCCACCACCACCACCATGGCCTGTAGCTTTATAACCAAAATATTAAATTGTTAGACGAAACAAAAAATAAATTACGGAAAGATTACTAAATCAAAATCAAACAGAACACATATTCATAGAAAACATAAGACTAAAGATGAAAATGTTACAGAAGCAACACCATAATTTTACAACAACTAAGCAGACTCTTCTAAGCAATAACTAAAATTAGGGATTGTGTCCTCCTTGGATTTAATTTACACAAAGAAGAGATTTGAGAGAACGAGCTTTTATCGGCTTCCTACCCCTCTTCTTCCTCTAAATTTTTTCCTTACTATTATCCACATGGCTACAGAAACTTTGTCCATGTCGTCGTCGATGTCATCATCTAGATCGCCAGCAGCTATCGGAGCATCGGTGGTATCGTCGTTTATATCGTCTACAGACCTGGACACACTGTGTTTCCTTTCCGGTCGACACACAATTATTATTATATATACGTAGTTGCACAAAATATTAAATTACATGGACGAAAAAGAAAGTAAATATGAGTTTAGGGTGTTCATTAAAAAAATTGATTGAAGAATGACCTGCTATAGCAAGTTAACAAGAGGTCAAAAGTCAAAAACAGCATTAAATGATGTCTCATGTATTATTTAATCTGAATTTAATCTGAACCGTTGGATAAACATCCAACGGTTCAGATTTGGGATGTATCAATACATCCCAAAAGGGTGGATGTATTGTAGAATTTTCCTATATTTATATATTTATAAATTGCATTGAAGAATGACCTGGTATATCAAGTTAACAAGAGGTCAAAAGTAAAAAAACAACATTAAATGATGTCTCCTGCATTATTTAATCTGAATTTAATCTGAACCGTTGGATAAACATCCAACGGTTCAGATTTGGGATGTATCAATACATCCCAAAAGGGTGGATGTATTATAGAATTTTCCTATAAATATATATATATATATATAATAAAAAAATATATTTATTATATATATTTATATTTTATATTAATTATATATATGTATCAATACATCCCAAAAATAAAAAATATAATTATACAATTATATAAAAAAGAAGAATATATATATATATATATAATTATATATATATATATATATATATATATATATATATATATATATATATATATATTAAGGAAACCATATCATATATTGATATAAAAGACGCAAAATGCCGTAGCCTTTACAAAAAGCAAAGAAAGAAAAGTGTAAGTACAGGGAAGCAAACGCCCACATAGAGGCCTGACACCTCAAATAAACACAACAAAATCGTCTGGGAAGGGAGTGCCAGAAGCACCTGGGACATGCTTGCAGTGTCTGCTGACCTTGCAGATCTGTTTGTTGACCTCACAAATTAGTTGGGCGATATAGAACTGGTAACCTTCGTATCTGTACTTATTGCGGTTCTTCCAGATGACCCACGTGATGGCAGCAACTATGATATGGTGACCGTGCGAGGCATTGCCCCAGGTGGCTAGAAGATCGTTGAGGCGCCCATCATTCGGTTTCGGTAGGAAGGAATTAGCGGACCTGAGCCACACCGCGGATGCCAGGTCACTAGACGAGAGGACATGTTCTGATGTTTCTACCTGACATGAAAGGCAATATTTGCACGCGGAGGCTAAGCTGTAGCCTAAAGAGGTGAGAGTGTCGTCGGTGGGAAGTTTCATAAAAAATGCTCTCTAAATTATAATGGACCACTTCTTAGGGATGCAAGGCTGCAGAAGGAGGCGATGATGGGGAAAGTCTCGTCGATACCGCGGGCCACTCTCCGTGCTGATGCCAGGGAGAAGGCACCATTGGCCGTCAGGGACCACCTAAGAGAATCAAGGTCCGTGCCTACCTTTAACCCAGATACAGCTAAAGAGGCAGCAGCCTTCTCGCCTAGCCACGAACGCACTCTCCCCCAGTGCCACTCGTGCATACGTTGCTGATAACACTGGAGTTGGAGGCATCCGGAGAAAGAAGAAGAAGGCCGTCCCCAAGCCACCATTCCAAGAAGAGAGACGATTGCCCCGATCCCAGCCTGCGACGGATTAAAGGTTCTACAAGATGCCTTCCAGTCAGGATGTGTCGCCAAGAAGTAGAGGACCTGCTATTGGAGGAGGCGACTGAAGGATGGGAATGCTTGAAGTATCTAGCCTTCATGAAATAAGCCCAGATGGAGCAATTCTCGTGAAGCTTCCACCACAGCTTCATCGAGCAGGCGTCAACAATATGGGCTAACTTGCTGAATCCTAGGCCTCCCTCAGACTTAGGTCTAGCCATGGTGTCTCAACTGCCCCAATGGTGCTCATTATTGACATCGCAGTGACCCCAGAAGAAGTTGGCGAAGAGATTCTTAATAGTAACGAGGACTTACTTGGGAGGGGAGCATGTGGCCATGGTGTAAATCTGGATGGAGGAAAGCACGTACTGGAGCAGGATCATCTTCCCTCCAGGAGAAAGTATAGCATTGTACCACCCCTGAATCTTCTTTCTAATTTTCCCCACTAACTCGTTAACATACTCGAGTTCATTCTGTCGTACACCAGGGGACAACTAAGATAAGAGAATAGGGGATGTGCCACAGAAATGGATTGAAGTTACTGAGCAAGTAGGAGTGGTCTCTATCTGCCGTATGATGAGCTATATGACACTCTTATTAGGATTGATGTGCTGACTGGAGCATCTAGAGTACCTCTGCAATGGGTTATAAACCACCTCAACGGAGCCGACATCACCAGAGGAGAAGATAAGAATGTCATCAGCGTATGCCAAGTGAGTGATGATCGGGAATCCACTCAAGGTATAAAAGTGCTAGAAATCGGGGGTGCCTACCATTTGGTTCAGATTCCTGCTCAGCGCTTCTGCGACAATGATGAAGATGGTGGCCGATAGTGGGTCCCCTTGTCTGACACCACGGCTCGATTTGAAGAAGCCATTAACTTGGCCGTTGATAACTGTGGAGAACCACGAGTTGCTGATCGATCTCCAGACAATGTCTATCCAAGTCTCGGAGAATCCGTAGGCCCTGAACACCCAGATCATGTGTTGCCAGTAAAGTCTGTCATACGTCTTCTCCATATCCAACTTAATGGCAATGCTACCTCCCCGGGTTGGAAATTTCATGCAGCTGATCATCTCTTGGGTAACAGAATATTATCTAATATATTCCGGCCTCGAACGAACCCGTATATATATATATATATATATATATATATATTTATTTTATTTTTATTCTTCTAACAAAACCCCAAAATTATTTATAAAAGGCACAAAATGTCGAAGCATTTACAAGAAAGCAAAATAAAGTCAAAACAAAAATACAAGAAAGATGGGGGTGACTGCTTCTGAGAAAAAGATCATTAGAGCAAAGACTTCCAAAAGTTCTGCTAGTCGTGGGTACATTGGCTGCTGATTTTGCGAATTTGGCGGAGGGCCTCCCAAGCGAGCTGGTCGGCTGTATATTGGTAGCCGTCGTATCTCGCTTTGTTGCGGTTTTCCATATGACCCACGTAGTGGCGGCTGCAACTATCTGGTGGCTGTGAAGGTGTTGGCCCAGGTAGCAGAAGATCGTTGAAGCTCCCACCCACCTGTGCCTACCTGCAGCATTGGGAGATGACAGTCCAAAATTTGGTGAGACCCCGTGCCAGAAAATATGGTCAACCGTTTCTGTCTGTCTCTCCGAGCAACGAAGGCACGCGGACGCTAGGCTGACTCCGATGGTGTTGAGAATGTCGTCGGTGGAGAGTTTCTTACGGAGAGCTCTCCACACTAGGAAGGTCCATTTTTTGGGGATACAAGTCTGCCACAAGGGACTAATGATGGGGGAAGGAGCCCCAATGCCGCGAACCACTCTTCTGGCGGATGCCACCAAGAAGACTCCGTTAGTCCCGTTCGCCCAATGCAGCGTGTCCGAATTCGAGCTGATCTTCAATCCGGTGCCAAGGATACTAATTTTGGCCTCAGCTCCTGTCACGCCCCGCTCCCGTAGGAGCGATCGTCCTCGCTAAGGCGTGATGCCGCACGAGCCTAGGTTGCGCTCGTGCAAGGCGGGTTCCATAACGGCCGATTTCAGCGGCTGCGACGGGGTCGTCGCACAGAAGTCCCGAGCAGAGACATTGAATAATAGCAGCGGAATTTGAAGCAAACACATGAACACAAGTCATTCAAAGGAAACTCTTTTATTGATACTGAATACAAGGTTACATTTGTGGGCGCAAGGCCAAATTACAATCACTCAAGCTCACTCTCCTCACATTTACAAGTTCACTCTGCTCTCTCATCTCTCAATGCAAATGCTCGATCCAGCGGAAGCTTCGGAAGGCGATGTCCATACATTATGTCTCGTATAAGTCTTTTCTCCATGCGGCCGCACGCTTCGAATCGCCAAGGAACTTCGTGCCTCGACGCATCCAAGCGAGCTCCGCGCCACGAGCTTCTACCTGTGCCTGCACATGAAAACTATGTGGGTGTCAGTACCACTGTACTGGTGGAATGAGCTCCTCGCCCACCCATACAAAACCCGCACGTTTACTTTACTTTTGTGCAACTTAGTCCCCTTTATGATTGTCTTTCTATTCTTGTCTTAGGATCAGTTTTAGGACCGACGCCTTGCCTATTTTGTGTCTTTAGACCATCCCGTGCTTGCACAACAATGTCGACGTTAACTCATACCTTGCCTCAAGACCCTTCTCGTGCCAACAACGTTAACCTATCGAGTCGTGTTTGCCTTACGGCTTAAATCAGAGACGCAACTACGCGATGAGATCCCATCCCTGTGTGACCATGCTTCAAGCCCTTGCTGAGGCTGTGCCTCGTTATTCAGTAAGACTTAACCATATCGCCGCCTCGCGGCCCTCGCCGCCTAGCGGCCCTTGCTATTTGACCACCAACTGACCCAATCAAGACTTCTGAACTTATGTCGACCCACTTTTGCCTTGCGGCGGTTTCCCGACTTAACTCAAACAACTCAACCAACTTAAGGAACTTATATGTCGACAACTCAAGACTTGACGCCACTCTCGTGCCGAAGCACGACGCTTATGTTGAATTCCAATCTAAGGCCCGAACTTTGTGTTCTAACTGTCCACACCTTCAACTCAACTCAATCCAAAGGCATACCCGCGGTTAGCCGCTATTTGCCGACATCTATATGAACTTGGCCACCAGCATCACAAGCTGTACCTTGACGTATAGTTTTGTTAATCGGGATCCTTTCGACGCAAGTAGCTAGCCCCGTCGCAAGTCCCCGCTTAACCTGTGCCAAAACCTTACGCACGACTATACCCTGTTCCCTCCTAGGCCGAGTCGGCCCCATGGCCCAGGGGTTACCGCTCGAGGGTTCATCGCCCTTGTCGACAAGTTGTCAAATGACCATGCAAGACTCGATGCAAACTGACGTCTCACACAGTCATTCCTTTACTAAAACCAAGACTTCTATCCTTGAGACCCCTCGACGACCCACGGTCGCGAGCATTCCTTTCCTTGAGACCCCTCGACGACCCACGGTCGCGAGCATTCCTTTCCTTGAGACCCCTCGACGACCAACGGTCGCGAGCATTCCTTTCCTTGAGACCCTATCATCTGGTTCAACTCATAAATGCCTATTTGATATCCCTTTCTTAAAACTCACCTTGAATCATAGTCCTTGCCTTAGACACTAAGCCCGTGCATCGTGCCTTAAGCCAATCGTGCTCTACGTGATACTCTTGCCCAAGTCGACGGGCCTTGAGATCGCAGGACTACTTAACTTGACAACCGCTGAATGGGCGGGACAGCACTTGGAACGACTTAGGTCGACCGGCATAACATTGCCTAACTTACTCAAGCCTACGACTTAACCCGAGGGACGAGCAAAGGCTATGCCGAGCCTTGCTCAATGGGACCGTGCACGCTTTATCAAGCGTTTATGTGGGCGACGCCTATGAATTAGGCTAACTCTTAACTTTTGCACCGAAGACCAACATTCCTTCTCCCAAGCCACGGGACGAAGGGCCGAGTGTCATTTTCAAAGCACGCCGTGCACCAACTCTAAGCCGACCGTTGGACCTTTTTCCATGTTCTAACATTTCGACCCGTCGGGATTATTCCCTTTAGCTATGTGGATTCATCTTTTATTATTAAGCCTACTTGTGCAAGTTGAAAACATGCGTATTATTATGTGAAGGCAAAGATGAGGCAAGTTCACCGAAACTACCCCACCTGAGCGAGCGATCGCCTTGACCGAGATGTCTTCGAGTCGCCGTTGCAAGGCTAATGCCGAACGCCGTCGGCGTTCCTGTTCCTCCGATTGACTGAGCGGGACGGGGCACTACATCATACACCACTCAGAAAAAGTTTCGTCCTCGAAACTAACTGAGTACACTTATCGACTTTGTCACTTTACTCAACATTCAAGACTCTCGCACACAATTCTCCTATGTCTTTCCCAAACCCGAGCCACGCTCGTGGTACCCTCAATCCATTCTTCAAAATAAGTTCAACATCCTCGACACTTTTCCATTCCTCAAGTCTCACTGAATTCAACGTATCACTTAGTATGGATCGTGCACATATCTTAGGCGTCCCCAAAATACATGCATTTCAACCAAGCCTCGTGATAGCGAATCCCGCCATCACCACTCGAGTCAGATCGTGCACGCATTCAAGCGTCCTTGATATACATGCATGTCAACCGAGCCTCATGAGTGGTGCCTTCACCATTCCTATCGCTCCACACCGGAACGTCTGCCTAACTGCCAGGCTATGTCTTTCCGTCAGTATTGGAATCATAGTTCCCAAACAACGATATCAACACTGACCCCATCCTAAGGTCAAACCAAGTTGATAGTACGGGGTTTTCTACCCAAGCTCGCATCACTCCGATTTCTAAACATCGAGCATAGATCGCCTATACATATCCCAATATTTGTCGCACGGGGTCCGAGTCATTCAGCAAAGCCATCCTATGATAACTCACGTTTCAACCAATTTCTTAACATATCAATCTCACTCGTTCAACAAGCCCTTTCGCATAGTCCATCCCTTCGAACACGTTCGACGTAATTCGCCTATCAATCTCCAAGTCAAGCACGCTACGACACAATTCATTTCTAAACCATAATTCACATTCCGTACTCCCTAAATCATTTATCCCAATTCACGCAATCGATTACGAGGTCGTCTAGCTTAACAATATGTTGTGCCCCGATCTCACGCGATTCAGATTATCCACGGTGGGCATGAATCACCATGCACGCTCCCCGCGGGATAGTCATCCTCATCGGGACGTAACTCTTATTTTGTGTCTAGACTAATTCATTCTCGATGCGTGGATTGGACCTATTCAATCCTCAAGTTTTATTTATTCATCAATCGTAAGTCCAACAAATCCTCGAGTTCACCTTCGCATCAAGCCAACAAGTTGAGACAATCAAAGTTGCCGCGTCCTGACTTTTCTGAGTTCGATCGTTCCCGCGACATGAATCACCATGTCAACGCTCACGCGAAACGATCGCCCCAAATCCGACGCAACGCATGTGCGAGGCTAGAGTTGCGCTCGCGCAAGACAAGATCGTCGACGTTGTGGCTATCTGCGTAACCATCAAGACACGATCACTTTCATCCAACAATTCATCTAAATCAAAATCCAAAGCATAGCATCCAATCGAACAATAGCACTTGCACGATCGTCTTTCGCCGAGTTAGAGTACCCCCGAGTTATCGCATAGCGATCTTTGATACGCCTCAATACCATCGACGATATGCGTAACCTGACGATCTTCCTTTGCAACCAAATTTCGAATCGTGCGAATGATGCTATCGTCTGACTGGATAATCTCCTCGACATTCAAAATCAAGTTTGATGATTATCCCTTGATTCATTCACAACATCAAATTTCTCAAACCCAACACATGTATCGTTCATCCGTTTATCTTAAGTCATCGACCAACATATCTCCTCAATTCGCATCAATCCTTTGCTAACTCAATCATCGAGCAACATTCAATCCAATCCTTAGGGTCATTCGCGTACTTAAAAATCAAGCCTTCCATGCACGCTATCTACCTGTCGTGCTAACTTTTCGTATACGATCCATATCAATTTCCTCGATCAAGTTATCCATTCGCTACACCTTAACTTTTCCTCGATTCGATTTCACCTACTCAATCGTTTTCGCATTTCATACTTGCGTTATCCTCAATCCCGTGCACGTACCGTGCACATCAATTCTAGGTTGTTCGAATCCACTCGTCAAACTTTAAGACTAAGACTTCATTGATACTTAATCTATGGCTTTGTACAATGCGACGCTTGCTGATAGACTCATCGACACCCTCGAATCCTCGATCGACATCGCCTGAGACTATCGCATACACCACTCAGAGATGAAGTCATTCAACAAATCCTTAACACATCCGTTCGAATCAAAATCGACTTCCTTGAATCCCGTTCAACCATTCCTCTATTTCCAAGCACGCTCACCTATATCGCATCGACGATATCGTCGCTCGATAGCACCCCTATCGACGGTCATCCCACTTACTCAACCAAGTCCAACCCATCCTTGTTTGAAACATTATGAATCCCACACTCGACTTTGCTAAGGTCGACGCAACTTTGGTGTATATGCCCAGCCCGACTTAGCCAACCGTGCTTACGCGAACCATCCTTTTTGTTTTGTTGAAAACTGTTCACCTACGTTTTGCAAAATAGATAGACTTATTGTATGGACATCCCGTGGGACATTTGAGAGAGAGCGTGCCAACGACATCAATATGCAGAAGTAACATTCAGAGTTCGCGGAACAACGAGTTAAAGAATTCAATCGATAGTCCAAGGACGTAAAGCCGTGCTCTGATACCATTATGTCACGCCCCGCTCCCGTAGGAGCGATCGTCCTCGCTAAGGCGTGATGCCGCACGAGCCTAGGTTGCGCTCGTGCAAGGCGGGTTCCATAACGGCCGATTTCAGCGGCTGCGACGGGGTCGTCGCACAGAAGTCCCGAGCAGAGACATTGAATAATAGCAGCGGAATTTGAAGCAAACACATGAACACAAGTCATTCAAAGGAAACTCTTTTATTGATACTGAATACAAGGTTACATTTGTGGGCGCAAGGCCAAATTACAATCACTCAAGCTCACTCTCCTCACATTTACAAGTTCACTCTGCTCTCTCATCTCTCAATGCAAATGCTCGATCCAGCGGAAGCTTCGGAAGGCGATGTCCATACATTATGTCTCGTATAAGTCTTTTCTCCATGCGGCCGCACGCTTCGAATCGCCAAGGAACTTCGTGCCTCGACGCATCCAAGCGAGCTCCGCGCCACGAGCTTCTACCTGTGCCTGCACATGAAAACTATGTGGGTGTCAGTACCACTGTACTGGTGGAATGAGCTCCTCGCCCACCCATACAAAACCCGCACGTTTACTTTACTTTTGTGCAACTTAGTCCCCTTTATGATTGTCTTTCTATTCTTGTCTTAGGATCAGTTTTAGGACCGACGCCTTGCCTATTTTGTGTCTTTAGACCATCCCGTGCTTGCACAACAATGTCGACGTTAACTCATACCTTGCCTCAAGACCCTTCTCGTGCCAACAACGTTAACCTATCGAGTCGTGTTTGCCTTACGGCTTAAATCAGAGACGCAACTACGCGATGAGATCCCATCCCTGTGTGACCATGCTTCAAGCCCTTGCTGAGGCTGTGCCTCGTTATTCAGTAAGACTTAACCATATCGCCGCCTCGCGGCCCTCGCCGCCTAGCGGCCCTTGCTATTTGACCACCAACTGACCCAATCAAGACTTCTGAACTTATGTCGACCCACTTTGCCTTGCGGCGGTTTCCCGACTTAACTCAAACAACTCAACCAACTTAAGGAACTTATATGTCGACAACTCAAGACTTGACGCCACCTCTCGTGCCGAAGCACGACGCTTATGTTGAATTCCAATCTAAGGCCCGAACTTTGTGTTCTAACTGTCCACACCTTCAACTCAACTCAATCCAAAGGCATACCCGCGGTTAGCCGCTATTTGCCGACATCTATATGAACTTGGCCACCAGCATCACAAGCTGTACCTTGACGTATAGTTTTGTTAATCGGGATCCTTTCGACGCAAGTAGCTAGCCCCGTCGCAAGTCCCCGCTTAACCTGTGCCAAAACCTTACGCACGACTATACCCTGTTCCCTCCTAGGCCGAGTCGGCCCCCATGGCCCAGGGGTTACCGCTCGAGGGTTCATCGCCCTTGTCGACAAGTTGTCAAATGACCATGCAAGACTCGATGCAAACTGACGTCTCACACAGTCATTCCTTTACTAAAACCAAGACTTCTATCCTTGAGACCCCTCGACGACCCACAGTCGCGAGCATTCCTTTCCTTGAGACCCCTCGACGACCCACGGTCGCGAGCATTCCTTTCCTTGAGACCCCTCGACGACCAACGGTCGCGAGCATTCCTTTCCTTGAGACCCTATCATCTGGTTCAACTCATAAATGCCTATTTGATATCCCTTTCTTAAAACTCACCTTGAATCATAGTCCTTGCCTTAGACACTAAGCCCGTGCATCGTGCCTTAAGCCAATCGTGCTCTACGTGATACTCTTGCCCAAGTCGACGGGCCTTGAGATCGCAGGACTACTTAACTTGACAACCGCTGAATGGGCGGGACAGCACTTGGAACGACTTAGGTCGACCGGCATAACATTGCCTAACTACTCAAGCCTACGACTTAACCCGAGGGACGAGCAAAGGCTATGCCGAGCCTTGCTCAATGGGACCGTGCACGCTTTATCAAGCGTTTATGTGGGCGACGCCTATGAATTAGGCTAACTCTTAACTTTTGCACCGAAGACCAACATTCCTTCTCCCAAGCCACGGGACGAAGGGCCGAGTGTCATTTTCAAAGCACGCCGTGCACCAACTCTAAGCCGACCGTTGGACCTTTTTCCATGTTCTAACTCATTTCGACCCGTCGGGATTATTCCCTTTAGCTATGTGGATTCATCTCTTTTATTATTAAGCCTACTTGTGCAAGTTGAAAACATGCGTATTATTATGTGAAGGCAAAGATGAGGCAAGTTCACCGAAACTACCCCACCTGAGCGAGGCGATCGCCTTGACCGAGATGTCTTCGAGTCGCCGTTGCAAGGCTAATGCCGAACGCCGTCGGCGTTCCTGTTCCTCCGATTGACTGAGCGGGACGGGGCACTACACAACCCATTTACGGACCCTGTTCCAGTTCCAGTCACCACCTGTGGTGTCCCATATATCTCTAATCTTACTGTTGGCCGGGGCAGTCGTGAGACATGTGTCACGACCCACACCCTTATTAGGGACACGAGCACGTGGGTACGTCCAGCCTACACCACAGTATCAGCGTAGAACGTTGTAAAGGTCATCTAAAATATATAGAATCTAAGACACAATAATATAATATGTCATCTTCGTACGGAGGAAAGTAATATGAGGTATGATGTAAACATAAAAACTGGAATATAAACAGTGGAAAGTAATATGAGGTATGATGTAAACATAAAAAGTAAGTTCCATGAGATATTAGAGCGTTATGTGATCGGCTTGGGTAAAGATCAGGCTATTCCATTTGACCGGCTATGCACAGGTAGTATAATAGTGTAGGGATCATGACAACGAAAATAGAAAGCTATGCACAAGTAGTATAAGGTCAAGCAACACCCTACGTGTGGTGAGGGTGTGGAGCTATGCACAAGTAATAAACAAGTAGGGGTAATGATCACATAACCTCTAATAACTCCCTATCTCTGAGTAGTATAATGAATTCGGACATGACAGTTCATGACACAGGATTCGAAGAGCAGGGGGCCAGCCCACTCCCAAATCGGTGTCTATACAAGTACAGGAAACAATATCGAACAATGTACCCATATACCAGGTAAACCAGGAATGACATCTTATGACAAGATTCACGTATACTAGTCCGTATATCCTCGTGTCGAGAATCAAGTATATCACTACAACTGAATTGGATATAGTATATATCAAAGCAATAAAAACTATCAGAGAATGTACTTGCTTGTTGTCCTGAGCTGAGAAAATTAAAACTATAACCCACTCAATGAGCCACGAACGGTCAACTCGCATAACTGTCTCCAAATGCTGAAACAGACACTATTAATTAATGTTCTCAGAATAGTCAAATTAGCTAGAAACGCCTATCCATAAGTCCAATTCTGGATACAGGGACGAAACTGTAATTTTGGATCAAAACAGTATCCGCCATTGGACCCACTTTGCACCGAAAAATGTGCCAGAATCGACGGTCTCTAAAGTCATCAAACCATATGTCAACATGTTCGATTTGACGAGACGAACCCAATCGTATGTCCGAAGTTAGATTCCGGTAGGCCCTGCACAAAGTTTTCGTTGGATTGGGTCATGGGCCCGCCAAAATAGTATTCCAGTCGACCTTCTCAGATTCGGACCACATGGCATGCAGGACCAGAAAAATGATACAGTCCTGTTGGCGCAAGTTTCGTATCGATATGACGAGCATGCACAAAGTAATTGACAAATTTTGCAAAAGGCCGATACGGTGAATTTTTGACGGATACGCATCAAATTCGTCGTGCACACGCGACCAATTTGAATTCCATCAAAGCCCACACGTCCACGAAGTCGATATGCACCTTTTCATACTTTCGGTTCATAATCACGTCGCCCGGATTGACGAAACGACGGCGTATCGGGACAATTTTTCTAAAAATTCAGTTTTTGAAAACAGTTTTTTCTCCAAATTCACAAACCAATAACTTTCTGTATAATACATAAAAATTAAATCTACAAGAAGGGTTTTGATCTCCTATATGTTTCCTACAAGTCTCTTCAGACAGATTGTGAAAACTAGCAACACGCTGGTCGCAATCGGCCACAAAGTTGGAGTTTCGGGATAGTTTCTAACGTCCAATAAATCAAGTTTTTTTCGATTTGGAACTCATTTTTCGTCGCACATGATGTGAATCAGCACAAACTACTTAAAGGAATATGAAGACATATATGTTGTGAACATAACAGAAGAAACAGATCGTGAAACGATCGAGCGAGCGTCGCACAAGATCAAGGCAAATTCGGGTTCACGGCTACTATGCGCTGATATCCTGTCTTCGTGTCCTGTCGCCGTTGTGCACGTCCTGGCCGGCCTCCGGCGTGTCTGAGGTGGCGCGCAGGTAGTCGACGTGAGGGAAAGGTGTGCGGCTAGGTTTGGTTAAGGGTTTTATAAAAAAAATCCCTCTCTCTCTAACGAATTATATTTAAAGGGGGAAAGGAGGGCTCGGTTCGATTTTAAGGAAGGGGGGCTCGGTTTGTTGCTGTTGTTGCTTTTGATTTCTTTTCTTTTTTTTTTTCTCTTTCTTTCTTTCTTTATTCCTTTCTTTCTTAATACTTTAATACTTTATATATATTATACATACATAATATACATAATATTCATTTATTATAAAAATACTATTTTCCTTCGTTATAAATAAATTAATATATATATATATATATATATATATATATATATATATATATATATTATATATATATATATATATATATATATCATAAAATAAAATAAATACCAAACAAAATTCTAAAATTATTTCTAAAAATAAAATAAATATTCCGTATCTATATTTATTTAATATATTAAAAGTTTGATAATAAAAACTTATTGAACATATATATATCTGTATCTGTAAAAAATACTAAAAATAGTAATTTAAATAATAATAAAATAACATAAATGACTATATTAGCCCTATTCAGGAAAGTAGGGTGACAAATCTATCCTCCTAAAAAAATTTCGTCCTCGAAATTCGAACAAACTAGAACAAGTAACACAAGCAAGAACAAAAGGGAAAATACCTCACGGCTCGAAGAGATAAGGGTAGCGCTCCAGCATCTCGTCCTCTCTCTCCCAGGTAGACTCACCTGGAGAGTGATGCCTCCATGCGACATGAACCAAAGGAATAACTTGGTTCCGGAGCACCTTATCCCGACGATCCAGAATCTCCACAGGCTGCTCTGGATAGTGGAGAGTAGGCCCCACCTCTAATTCGGAGTGATCCAATACGTGACTCGGGTCTGCCACGTACCGTCTCAACTGTGACATGTGGAACACGTTATGAACTCCCTCGAGCGTAGGCGGCAAGTCTAGTCGATAGGCTACTATACCGACCCTTCCAAGAATAGTGAGGTCCGATGAAGCGCGGACTAAGTTTCTCGCCTCGGCCAAAGTGAATCATGTCCCGTATCGGAGAAATCCTCAGGAACACCATATCGCCAACCTAGACAAAAGACAAGACTCAATACAAGACCCTAAAGCAAATAATCATAAGCAAGCACAAACAGAAAAACTGATACTAACCTCGAACTCTAACGGTCTCCGGTGGCTATCGACCCAATACCGCTGTCTATCCTGAGCCACCCGAAGTCTATCCCTGATCAACTTAACATTCTCTACTGCATCCACCACCATCTCCGGGCCAAGCAAAACTCTCTCACCGACATCGTCCTATGATAAAGGAGTGCAACATCTCCGTCCGTATAGAGCCTCGAATGGCGACATCTCTATACTGGCCTGCTAGCTGTAGTTGTAAGCAAACTCTACCAGGTGAAGATGGTCCTCCCAAGATCCCCCAAAATCTAACACACAAGTGCAAAGCATATCTTCGAGTGTCTTGATGGTCCTCTCTGACTGTTCGTCCGTTTGGGGGTGATATGCAGTACTGAACTTGAGCTGGGTGCCCAAGCTAGTATGCAAACTCCTCCAGAAGTGGGAAGTGAAACGACTATTCCGATCCGAGACTATGCTCACCGGAACTCCGTGCAATCTGACTATCTGTCGTATATACATCTCTCCCAGCTTCTCTATAGATAGTCCCACCGTGAATGACAAAAAGTGGGCCGATTTGGTCAATCTATCAACGATGACCCAAATCGCGTCTTTCCCTCCTGGAGATCGTGGAAGTCCAGATACAAAGTCCATAGTGATGTACTCCCACTTCCATTCTGGAATGGGTAGTGGCTGAAGCAGACCACCTGGCCTCTGTCTTTCGACTTTCACCTGCTGGCACACTAAGCATCGAGATACAAACTGAGTACCTCTCGCTTCATGCCATACCACCGTATGTGCTCTCTCAAGTCTCTGTATATCTTGTTGGCTCCAGGATACATAGAGTACTGAGAACGATGCGCTTCCTAAATAACCTTCTCCCAAAGCTCTCCATTTGGAATGCACAATCTAATACCGTGCCTTAACGACCCATCTTTGTCTATAGAGACATCGTCTAGCAATCCTGCTTGCACCTGCTCCCTGATGCTCCTCAGGGCCATGTCCTCAAACTGTACTGATCTGACTTTGTCCATCAACGCAGACTGAATTTATAAATCCCACATCTGAATCTACATACTCAGAACAATCACCTCGATACCTAACCTTTCCAGATCAGCCAATAGATGATGATCTGCCGCCAAGTACATAGCGACTGGATACCTGCTCATGGCATCTGTAACTACGTTGGCCTTTCCTGGATGGTACTGCAACTAGATATCGAAGTCCTTCATTGGTTCAAGCCACCTCCTCTACCTCATATTCAATTCTTTCTGGGTGAACAAGTACTTCAAGCTCTTGTGATCCGTAAAGATCTTAACTAACTGGCACACTCTGTCCAGGATGCTATACTACACATATGGATACTACTGTAACACCCACATTTCTGAAATTAGGATAATTTTGAAATTTTGTATTTATAATCATTTATTAAGGATAATTAAACATGTTATGATTTTAGATGATTTTGGTTAGTGTAAAACCATTTAATTGGTTGATTTGGGAATTAGGGGTTAAACTAAGGAAACCCTAGTTATTCCTTAACCTAGAAGTTTGCCATGACCATGTGAGCCTAGCCATAGGCTTAGAACATCAAATTAGTGATTTTAGCCTAAAAGAATATTTTGGTAATTTACTAGATTTTATTTGGAATTATGTGATTTTAATATTATTTAATTATTGTTAAGTGTCATGAGAGCCCCTAACCTAGTTTACCATAATCTAGAGATTAGTTACTAACCTAGAATGCTAAGGGGATAGATATTTACTTTTAGTCAAAGGTTGGAAATATCTTAGAATGCACTTTATTAGATATTTTCCACAAAATCCTCAAAAGATCAATACTTTGGCATGAAAGTCCTTCTTCACTTGGAAGCAACCTAGAGGACACCCCTTCCCTCATTTTGGTCGGCCAAGGGCACCCCTCTACCATGCCCCCTTCCTATTTAGTCACCTGATAGTTCATTCAAGTCCCATTTACATGAAATTTACACTTCACAAAACCTAGAAAATCCTCTACCTTCAAACCACCATAACTTGATCATTTTTGATCTAAATTCACTCTAGTATTTTGCATTGGGACCCTACAACATCAAGGGTACTAAGGGAGGCTAGCAATCCAGATTTCACAAGCTTTGGGCATCACTAAGTGGAAGGACAAACACCCCCCTCTTTATTGAGTTTCCTTTGGAATTTGTATCAATAGGTAAATACCCATAAACCTAGCTAATATTGTGTTTTTTTCTTCAAATGCATGCATATAGGTCTACCCTAGCTGTGGGACAAGTTTGGTGAAATCTAGGGTTGGTTTGGTGTCCGTATCGGACACGTATCCTAGGTTATAAAACCTTGTTTGATGAAATATTGAACCTTGTTATTTTGCAAAACAAATTACATATTCTTGTAGCCCTAGACTAGTAGAACATGTACCCACTTGACTGAGCACAATTTAGATTCTTTTTCGTGTCCAAATCGGACACGAACCCACGTTTTTATAATGTGCACAAACACGAAAAATCCCCTGCTACTCGACCCTATTTTCTCTCTCCTCATGCCACGTGGACACGTGCCATTTGGCACAGAGGTGGGGGCAACCTCTGACATGCCCCCCTCAAGTATCACGGCTTCTCGTATCGTGTCGAGGAAGTTCTGACACGAATACGAGATTTACACTGAACTGTGCACACTGCACAGTGGACACTTTGTACGTGTCGTGTCACACGGACACGCCACGTGGGCATCTCGTGATGACACGAGGAGGTAGCCTACCCTTGGGCGAACACATGGACACGAGCACGAGATGTGTCGTGTCCTGTGTCGCGAACATGAGGCACTTGAATACGTGCACGATGCGGTATGAACACAGTCATGTTTTTCACGACTGATACGGACCTCGTGTCGTGTCCTGGAGTGACATGGACACGGGCAGGCACTTGGACACGTGCACAACCCCCAGGCATACTTTCTAGTACGAGCACGAGACACGTGTGTGTGTGTGTCGTGTCCTAGAGTGAGTTGCACGCGTGCACGACGCGGTGACAATTCACTGTGTCCAAATTTATCCGATTTGGGTTTTCCTAAGTTGACACGTCGTGTCGTGTCAAGATGGACACTCAGGAACCCTAGACACTAGGGGACACTGGGGGACATGTTTACCAACCTAAGGTTTTGGACCTTAGGTTATTTTTGACTCGGGTTTGGGTTTACCCATTGCTCGAGTGCACTGTGCACTGGATTTCTAATTTTTGGTATTTTCCAGTTATTTAAATCCAATTTTAGAATGATTTTTGATGTTATTTCTTTATATAAATATCTGTGTATATAGGGTATATACATAGTGTATGTGTTTGTGTGTGTGTAGGTGTATATACATGTGTGTACATATGTATATACATATATGTATATATATAGTTGTGTGTGTTATTGTGTGTGTGTGTGTGTGGGTCTGGTTTCCAGTTCAGGAAACTGGAAACACCCCCCATTGTATCAGTATCACTCCATCTCTCTCTCTCTAATTCACTCTCTCTCAATGTTCCCTCTCTCACTATCTATATATGTTATATATGTCATTATATATATGTGTGTCATTATATATATATATATATATATATATGTGTGTGTGATTTGTATTATATATAGTGTATACATATATTATATATATGTATACATATATATATATATATATATATATATATATATATATATATATATATATATATATATATATATATATATATATATATATATATATATATATATATATATATATATATATATATAATATATATATATATATATATATATAGTAGATAGACTTGTGTATATCTATACATATAGATATGTATATATATGTGACTTCTAGAATATGAATTAGCCTATGGTCTAAGTTATTAGCCTATGGCCATTAGGGGCTAACCCAAATTGACCTAATGACCCATGACCTAACTAGTTGACCCTTGTTTGACTAGAGTTGACCAAAGTCAACCTTAGGTCAAACTTGACCTAGTTGACCTAGATTGAACTTGAATTAACCTAGAATGACTAATTTGACTAAACCCTAACTAGTTTGACATTGGTTGACCTAACTTTGACTAGTTGACCTAGTTTAACTTTTAGAGTTGACAAGAGTTGACCAAGAGTCGACTTTTGACCAGATTGACCTAGAATCATGTAGTATGCATAGTAAACTTCATTTTTACTATTTAGAATACATTGTGACTTGTGTTGCTCTGATCAGGAGCCAGACACCTCTTCTCAGACAACATATTCTCTACAGACATTCATACATCAGGCGAGTACATTCTCTGACCGTTTCATACTTGTTCAGGCTTTACTTTCTCGCTCTAGATTACTTTACTTGATGACGTTGGTAACACGGATTGGTACTATATGGATCTTTACATGAGATGTTATTCCCCTCGGGAGCATCGGGTACTTCATGTTACGTATGTTTCACTTTCATCATGTACTCCTATGCTTCCATCATGCATGTGCACTCATGTGATCATGTAATCTCATGATTCACTGAGCCCTCATGTATAACTTCACGTATACTCATTATGAGCCTCATGTGAAGTAATGTATAATAACGTAACCTGTCTAGATCCTTGTGTATTGATTGGGGAAACGGGAGAGTAGAAGTAGACATGTGAATAATTCCAAAGTAGTGTAATCATGTATAAACTCAGTAGTATAATCATGTATAAATTCTAGCCATTCACATGCCTATCTTGTACTCTACATCACTAGCCACTTACAGTTCTCTATATACGATAGATATTTCCTTTACAGCTATTTCTTTTACAGCGTATATTCCTTTCAGCACTTCCTGTATTTTACTCTATTGCCTGTATCATATTTCCTAACTGTGTGAGATGTATTGTGCAGGATCCACCTGCAGCTGAGGATGTTGCCTAAGTAGTCTAGGCTAGTTTAGCTAGACAGTCATTTTCTACATTATTATTTTGTCTCACATTCTGAGTTGTAGTTTGAGATGTTGAGATGTATAGACCCTTAGACTTATTGTATTTTGGGTTGATATTCTGGATGTTATGTTATCCTAGACACTTAGACTTATTTCATCTATTGTACTGTTCTCTTGAGTTACTATCTATCTATCTGTCTTTCATTCTTCTACCTTAGATGTGATTGAGACTGTATATTGTTATATCACCTCCATTCGGAGAGTATAAACTGTACAGGTACCTTTATATTGTTAGATGATTGACCTAGGACAGCGTTCTACCGTCGATACTGCGGCGTAGGCTGGACGTACCCACGTCTCGTGCCCTTACTCTAGGGTGCAGGTCGTGACACATTTTTAGTGGTGGCCCATGCAAGTCTGTGTTTATGTGGTGGTATTCCACAGCCTGCAGTAGGAAATATGATGTAGTTTCGAGGTACTCAATCACATTAGAAAAAAACTCTTATCTAAATCCCTGCTATCTAAATTCTTGCTAATATTGTTTTTCTTTTGAAATAAATTGTCCCCTTTGACTATATCGTTTCTTCTCCGTATTGATTTACTTGTTGATCTGTCTTCAGGATGGTGGAGACAAGATCGCAGCGTCTCAGTCTAGGTGACACTGCTGAGAGGTCTGCCACCTCTCGTCCAGCTCACCAGGACCCGGGGACTGCAGCTCCCCTTACTCCAGCTCATGTGGGAGCTTCTGCCATATTTGGGGGTGCACCTCTACTTATTTGGGGGACCATCCCAGCTACCCTAGACATGCCTCCCCCACAGTTTCGTCAGCCACAGTTCCAGCAGCACCAGCCGCAGTTCCAGCCGTCGATGCCATCTGGATTAGTGGATGCTGCACAGATGTTTGCATACTTCCAGCATTTCCTAGAGACACAGCAGGCCAGCGTCAGACGACGGAGTTTACCAGGGGCATAGATGAGGTCCATCAGCTGGCTAGAGCGACGGTGGAGAGGCTGGCTGTCTAGCCACAGGGAGGATCGGGACAGCCGCGACAGCAGAGGATTCCGGGCATTCAGGAGTTCAAGAAGATGAACCCCCGGGACTTCTTGGGGACAGAGGGGATTCTTTATGCTGATGACTGGATTGAGCACATTGAGGAGATTTTCCGACTGGCGGAGATACCAGCCGGACTCCAGATAGAGACAGCAGCCAGCCAGGTGCGGGATCTTTCCCGTACCTGGTATCAGACGGACCCGAGAGTAGGCACTCCAGGGCAGACATGGGGAGCTTTCAAGGAGCTCTTCAAGGGGAAGTTTTTCCCGGATCAGGCAGTCGGTGCCTTGGAGACCCAGTTCGAGAACCTGGTTCAGGGGAACCAGACTGTAGAGGAGTATTCCGGTGAGTTTTGCCGGTTGAGCAGATTGGTGGAGGGCCTTAGCGAGGAGGAGGTTCAGGGAGGGCTTGGTCAAGGAGGTCAAGTCCTTGACCAAGAGTGACAGGAATGCCACTTTTGAGGAGATCCTGGCAGGAGCGATGGCGGCTGAGGATGATCTTGAGCTGAAGCTCAAGAGGGGCTACGACACTCAGGGAGCTGGCAGCAGTGGAGGACAGGCCAAGAGGCCTTATTTTTAGCACCAGCAGCAGAGGCCATTCCAGCAGCAGAGGCCGTTCCAGCAGGTGCAGCAGCAGCCGAGGCACCAGCAGCCGGCACCCAGGCAGCAGGTCGTTAGTTGTACTTTCTGCAAGAAGTAGGGTCATAGATGGAATGACTGCAGAAAGAGGCTTGGCAGGTGTCTACTATGTGGTTTCGGAGACCACCAGCTGAGGGAGTGTCCCATGTCTTTGGGACGACCAGTTCAGGGAGACGGAGCCAAGGCTCCGGCAGGGCAGCAGAAGGGACCTTTGCCGACTCAGCAGCAGAGGTTCACCCAGCACCAGCATCCAGGGGTGGACAGCAGGGGCGAGCCTACGCCATGGCAGCAGAGGATGCTGAGGTTACTGGAAAGCTGATAGCATGTTCTATTCTTCTCGACTCTATTCCAGCTTTTGTATTGTTCATTTCTGGGGCTTTCCATAGCTTTGTATCAGTATCTTTTGCGATTAGACATCATGTTATATCAGAATCGTTGCCTAGGACTTGCAAGATCATGACTGGGGGTGGCATTATCCTTGTTCGTGATGTTTGTAAGGGACGGAGAGTAGTTTTGGGAGGCCGAGAGTTGGATGTGTGTTTGCTCGTAATGCCTCTACCGAACTACGATATTGTGCTCGGTATGGATTGGTTGAGCAGGCACCACGCCAACATAGATTGCCGCGGGGGTAGAGTTCTGTTCAGAGCGCCATGAGAGCCAGAGTTTGTATATTCCCGACGGCAGACAGAGCAGACTAGCGGAGTTTTCTGTGGAGCTTCAGTTAAGGAGCAGCCAGCTCCACATCCATTGAAGTTCATAGACGTATTTCTAGAGGAATTGCCTGGGCTTCCACCAGACAGAGACGTTGAGTTCTCGATAGACTTGGTTCCAGGTGCGGAACCGATTTCTCAGCATGTCTATCGAATAAACAACAGCGAGTTGGTAGAATTGAAGAAGCAGATGGATGAGTTGCAGGACAAGGGCTTCATCCGCTCTAGTTCTTCACCATGGGGTGCACCGGTACTCTTTGTACCGAAGAAGGATGGGTCGGTACGGATGTGTATCGACTACAGGGCACTCAACAGTCTGACGATCAAGAACAGATATCCACTGCCGCAGATCGACGATCTCTTCGATCAGTTGAGCGGAGCTCGGGTATTCTCGAAGATCGATCTGAGGTCAGGCTACCACCAGGTAAAGGTGAAGAGGAAGGATATTCCGAAGACGGCATTTAGGACGCGGTACGGCCAGTTCGAGTTTATGGTGATGCCGTTTGGGTTGACTAATGCCCCGGCGGTGTTCATGAACTTGACAAGGTGTTCCACCAGTACTTAGATAAGTTCGTGGTGGTGTTCATCGACGACATCCTGGTGTACTCGAAGACAGAGGAGGAGCATGAGGAGCACTTGAGAGTGGTCCTGGAGACTCTCAGGCAGGAGCAGCTTTATGGCAAGCTCTCGAAGTGCGAGTTTTTCCTAGACAGAGTTGACTTCCTGGGTCATGTGGTGACTGGAGATGGGATCTCAGTCGACCCAAGGAAGATATCAGCAGTTGAGGCTTGGGCAGCACCGACGTCAGTGGCAGAGATCAGGAGCTTCCTAGGATTGGCAGGCTACTACAGGAGGTTCGTCCAGGATTTCTCCCGGGTTGCAGAGCCGTTGTCGAGGCTGACCCGGAAGGACACAGAGTTTGTCTGGTCAGAGGAGTATCAGGCCGCTTTCGATGAGTTGAAGAAGCGGTTGACGACAGCCCTGATTCTGACATTGCCATCAGGATCAGGCGGGTTCACTATCTACAGTGACGCCTCGGGAGGGTTTGGGTTGTGTCTTACAGCAGCATGGGAAGGTGATTGCCTATGCTTCCAGGCAGTTATGTCCCCATGAGAAGAACTACCCCACCCAAGATTTGGAGTTGGCGGCAGTTATCTTTGTTCTGAAGCTGTAGAAACACTATTTGTATGGAGAGCGCGTGTAGATATTTACAGACCACAAGAGCTTGAAATACGTGTTTACGCAGAAGGAGCTCAACATGAGACAGTACAGGTGGTTGGAGCTGATGAAGGACTTTGATATTCTGCTGCAGTATCACCCAGGGAAGGCCAACGTAGTTGCCAATGCTTTGAGCAGATATCCGACAGCTATATGTTTGACGATGGATCGTCACTTGTTAGCCGACTTGGAGAGCCTTGGGATCGAGGTGATTGTGCGGGGAGTGCAGATACAGATGTGGGGCCTCCAGATTCAGTCGAACTTGATAGATAGGATCAAGTCGGCTCAGTTCGATGACATTTCTCTACGATGCATCAGGGAGCCAGTACAGGATTTGTGGACGATGAGTTCACTCTTGCAGGGGATGGCGCATTGAGGCACGGTTCCAGACTGTGTGTGCCCAGTGGAGACTTTCGAAAGTTGGTTATACAGGAGGTCCACCATTCTCAGTACTCTATACATCCGGGAGCCAACAAGATGTATAGGGATCTGAGAGAGCATGTATGGTGGAGTAGGATGAAGCACGAGGTAGCACACTTCGTAGCCAGGTGTTTGATCTGTCAGCAGGTAAAGGCAGAGAGACAGAGGCCAGGAGGACTGTTACAGCCATTGCCCATTCTGGAGTGGAAGTGGAAGCACATCACGATGGACTTTGTTTCAGGATTGCCGCGTACTCCAGGAGGAAAGGACGCGATTTGGGTCATCGTCGACAGGTTGACCAAATCGGCCCACTTCTTGCCATTCAAAATGGGTTTGTCTACCGAGAAGCTATCAGAGATGTATATGAGGCAGATAGTCAGACTTCATGGAGTTCCAGTGAGCAGACCGGGACAGCCGTTTTACTTCACATTTCTGGAGGAGCTTGCATATTAGCTTGGGCACTCAGCTCAAGTTTAGTACTGCATACCACCCTCAGACAGATGGACAGTCAGAGCGGACCATTCAGACACTGGAGGACATGATGCGGACTTGTGTCCTGGACTTTGGAGGATCTTGGGAGAGTCACCTACACTTAGTAGAGTTTGCATACAACAACAGCTTTCAGGCCAGCATTGAGATGTCACCCTTCGAGGCACTGTACGGGCGTAGATGTCGTACACCCTTGTCTTGGGATGATATTGGGGAGCGAGCCTTATTGGGACCTGAGATGGTTGTAGATACAGCAGAGAAGGTGAAGCTCATCAGAGATCGACTTCGTGTAGCGCAGGACAGACATCGGCACTGGGCCGACAGCCACCGCAGACCTTTGGAGTTTGAGGTACAGCTTAGAGATAGGATTAGAATTAGGTTGTCTTGTTTATGTTTTATTAACCATGTTTGATTAATTGAGACCTTGTTTGTGATTAGGTTGGAGACCAGGTATTTTTGAGGATATCTCCGACACGTGGCACTATACGTTTTGGTGGAGGTGGAAAGCTTAGCCCGCGTTTCATCGGCCCTTTCGTTATCAGCGGGAGAGTCGGTGACGTGTCTTACAGGCTAGACTTACCACCAGCATTGGAGGAAGTCTACAACGTATTTCATGTGTCACAGTTGAGACGGTACGTGGCAGATCCTAGCCATGTACTTGATCATTCCGAGATCGAGGTGGGACCTACTCTTCGTTATCCAGAGCAGCCTGTTGAGATTCTGGATCGACGGAAGAAGGCATTGAGGAACCAGACGATACCACTGGTTCGTGTCGCATGGAGGCATCATTCTCCAGGAGAGTCCACCTGGGAACGGGAGGATGAGATGCGCGAGCGATACCCTTATCTATTTGTACCTTGAGGTATGATTTTCTATCCTTCTCATCAGTTTCAGTTTCGTCTTTAAATTTCGAGATTATTTTAAGGAGGGTAGACTTGTAACACCCACATTTCTGAAATTAGGATAATTTTGAAGTTTTGTATTTATAATAATTTATTAAGGATAATTAAAACATGTTATGATTTTAGATGATTTTGGTTAGTGTAAAACCATTTAATTGGTTGATTTGTGAATTGGGGGTTAAACTAAGGAAACCCTAGTTATTCCTTAATCTAGAAGTTTGCCATGACCATGTGAGCCTAGCCATAGGCTTAGAACATCAAATTAGTGATTTTAGCCTAAAAGGGTATTTTGGTAATTTACTAGATTTTATTTGGAATTATGTGATTTTAATATTATTTAATTATTGTTAAGTGTCATGAGAGCCCCTAACCTAGTTTACTCTAATCTAGAGATTAGTTACTAACCTAGAATGCTAAGGGGATAGATATTTACTTTTAGTCAAAGGTTGGAAATATCTTAGAATGCACTTTATTAGATATTTTCCACAAAACCCTCAAAAGATCAATACTTTAAAGTCCTTCCCTTCACTTGGAAGCAACCTAGAGGACACCTCTCCCCTCATTTTGGCCGGCCAAGGGCACCCCCCTACCATGCCCCCTTCCTATTTAGTCACCCCATAGTTCATTCAAGTCCCATTTACATGAAATTTACACTTCACAAAACCTAGAAAATCCTCTACCTTCAAACCACCATAACTTGATCATTTTTGATCTAAATTCACTCTAGTCTTTTGCATTGGGACCCTACAACATCAAGGGTGCTAAGGGAGGCTAGCAATCCAGATTTCACAAGCTTTGGGCATCACCAAGTGGAAGGACAAACACCCCCCACTTTATTGAGTTTTCTTTAGAATTTGCATCAATAGGTAAATACCCATAAACCTAGCTAATATTGTGTTTTTTTCTTCAAATGCATGCATATAGGTCTACCCTAGCTGTGGGACAAGTTTGGTGAAATCTAGGGTTGGTTTGGTGTCCATATCGGACACGTATCCTAGGTTATAAAACCTTGGGATTGAACCTTGTTATTTTGCAAAACAAATTACATATTCTTGTAGCCCTAGACTAGTAGAACATGTACCCACTTGACTGAGCACAATTTAGATTCTTTTTCGTGTCCAAATCGGATACGAACCCACGTTTTTACAATGTGCACAGACACAAAAAATCTCCTGCTACTCGACCCTATTTTCTCTCTCCTCATGCCTCGTGGACACGTGCCATTTGGCACAGAGGTGGGGGAAACCTCTGACATTCCCCCCCTCAAGTATCATGGCTTCTCGTGTCGTGTCGAGGAAGTTCTGACACGAACACGAGATTTACACCAAACTGTGTACACTGCACAGTGGACACTTTGCACGTGTCGTGATGCACGGACACGCCACGTGGGCATCTCGTGATGACACGAGGAGGTAGCCTACCCTTGGGCGAACACATAGACACGAGCACGAGACATGTCGTGTCCTGTGTCGCGAACACGGGGCACTTGAATACGTGCACGACGCGGTCTGATGTTTTTCACGACTGATACGGACCTCGTGTCGTGTCCTGGAGTGACATGGACACGGGGCAGGCACTTGGACACGTGCACAACCCCCAGGCGTACTTTCTAGCACGAGCACGAGACACGTGTGTGTGTGTGTCGTGTGTCGTGTCCTAGAGTGAGTTGCACGCGTGCACAACGCGGTGACAATTCACTGTGTCCAGATTTATCCGATTTGGGTTTTCCTAAGTTTGACACGTCGTGTCGTGTCAAGATGGACACTCAGGCACCCTAGACACTAGGGGACACTGGGGGACACGTTTACCAACCTAGGGTTTTGGACCTTAGGTCATTTTTGACTCGGGTTTGGGTTTACCCATTGCTCGAGTGCACTGTGCACTGGATTTCTGATTTTTGGTATTTTCCAGTTATTTAAATCCAATTTCAAAATGATTTTTGATGTTATTTCTTTATATAAATATCTGTGTATATAGGGTATATACATAGTGTATGTGTTTGTGTGTGTGTACATGTGTGTACATATGTATATACATATATGTATATATATAGATGTGTGTGTATTATTATGTGTGTGTGTGGGTCTGGTTTCCAGTTCAGGAAACTGGAAACACCCCCCCCCATTGTATCAGTATCACTCCATCTCTCTCTCTCTAATTCACTCTCTCTCAATGTTTCCCTCTCTCACTATCTATATATGTTATATATGTTATTATATATATGTGTCATTATATATATATGTGTGTGTGATTTGTATTATATATAGTGTATACATATATTGATATATATATATATATATATATATATATATATATATATATATATATATATATATATATATATATATATATATATATATATATATATATATATATATATATATATATATATATATATATATATGTAGTAGATAGACTTGTGTATATCTATACATATAGATATGTATATATATGTGACTTTCTAGATATAGGTTTATATGGAAACCTATATGAATTAGCCTATGGCCATTAGGGGCTAACCCAAATTGACCTAATGACCCATGACCTAACTAGTTGACCCTTGTTTGACTAGAGTTAACCAAAGTCAACCTTAGGTCAAACTTGACCAAGTTGACCTAGATTGAACTTGAATTAACCTAGAATGACTAATTTGACTAAACCCTAACTAGTTTGACATTGGTTGACCTAACTTTGACTAGTTGACCTAGTTTAACTTTTAGAGTTGACCAGAGTTGACCAAGAGTTGACTTTTGACCAGATTGACCTAGAATCATGTAGTATGCATAGTAAACTTCATTTTTACTATTTAGAATACATTGTGACTTGTGTTGCTCTGATCAGGAGCCAGACACCTCTCCTCAGACAGCATATTCTCTACAGACATTCATACATCAGGCGAGTACATTCTCTGACCGTTTTATACTTGTTCAGGCTTTACTTTCTCGCTCTAGATTACTTTACTTGATGCTGTCACGTTGGTAACACGGATTGGTACTATATGGATCTTTACATGAGATGTTATCCCCCTCGGGAGCATCGGGTACTTCATGTTACGTGTGTTTTACTTTCATCATGTACTCCTATGCTTCTATCATGCATGTGCACTCATGTGATCATGTACTCTCATGATTCACTGAGCCCTCATGTATAACTTTACGTATACTCATAATGAACCTCATGTAAAGTAATGTATAATAACGTAACCTGTCTAGATCCTTGTGTATTGATTGGGGAAACGGGGGAGTAGAAGTAGACATATGAATAATTCCAAAGTAGTGTAATCATGTATAAACTCAGTAGTGTAATCATGTATAAATTCTAGCCATTCACATGCCTATCTTGTACTCTACATCACTAGCCACTTACAGTTCTCTATATACAGTAGATATTTCCTTTACAGCTATCTCTTTTATAGCGTATATTCTTTTCAGCACTTCCTGTATTTTACTCTATTGCCTGTATCGTATTTCCTAACCTGATATGAACTGTGTGAGATGTATTGTGCTCGTTCCTGTCCTGACTGGACCTGTTGAAAATATTACAGAGGACGAGGATGAGGCATGGGTGACTATGTATTATGGAGCAGGACTAGATGACACTTGTGTTGAGGACCCTCAGCAGGATCCACCTGCAGCTGAGGATGTTGCCCCAGTAGTCTAGGCTAGTTTAGCTAGACAGTCATTTTCTACATTATTATTTTGTCTCACATTCTGAGTTGTAGTTTGAGATGTTGAGATGTATAGACCCTTAGACTTATTATATTTTGGGTTGATATTCTGGATGTTATGTTATCCTAGACACTTAGACTTATTTCATCTATTGTACTGTTCTCTTGAGTTACTATCTATCTATCTATCTGTCTTTCATTCTTCTACCTTAGATGTGATTGAGACTGTATATTGTTATGTCACCTCCATTCGGAGAGTATAAACTGTACAGGTACCTTTATATTGTTAGATGATTGACCTATGACAGTGTTCTACCGCCGATACTGCGGCGTAGGCTGGACGTACCCACGTCTCGTGTCCTTACTCTGGGGTGCGGGTCGTGACAACTACCTTCTATTGCCTTCCTCAAATGAATACAGGTAAATAAGTAACATGCGGGGCTCAGTTGAATGGGACACAAGTATCATATGGGTAGTAGGCTTAATGTGGGTCGTGTCCATATTTTGGGTCAACAAGTTTGGGTCGAAATGGTACCGCCAATTCGAGTCGGAAATAAAAGTGACTTCGTGGGGTAAATCAAGATTGGGTCTTTTGTCAGAAAAGTCGTGTGATAAAATAAAGTACAAGATGGTGTGCCTGAGTGGGACACGAAGGTCATGGGCGTAGGGTGTCTTGTCTAGATCATGCATATGAAGTTGGTTTTGAGAAAACAACTAGTCTTGTGCTTCTAAATTAATAGTCATGGCGATGTGCATATGATAATCATAAATAAAAGTGGGAATGGTCAATGGCCTAAATTGATCCAAAATTTGTATGATACAAAGATAGTATAAGAGAACGAGTTTGAGCGGGACATGATATATCAAAATAAAGATAATCTTGTCTACTACAAACTCATGAAAGAAGTTTCCAGACATTGACATCTCTGACGCCCCAGAAATTAAAGTCACGGAAGGACATTCGTCTATCTAGGATACTCTCTCTAAGGTGTCTACCCAAGTCTTGACGCTGTCTACGCAAGGCACTAACTCATCTATATTATACTTGGATGATTCCCCTATACTAGGTTGTTCATGTCTCTCCTCCTACTAGACACTAAACGATTGGTGCCTAAACTTCTATAACACTTGAAATACTTCATCTCTAGCTACTAGGGTACTCCTCCTACTCTGGTACCTAGTGCAACTCCTACCTTAACACTTATTAATCACTCTAGGGTTCTCATCTATATTTAATTATCAACAATCATATACAATACTTCCTAACCATACTCTAAACTATTAACACAATTACTCAAGAACACAAACTAATTGCAAGTCACGAAGCCATTATACTATGAAGAATCTATAATAAAATGAGACTCTACAAGGACCTGGACTAAATAACTGAAACTATCCTTACTCCTAAGCTAATTGATGATGGAATAGAATCTATAATAACATAAGTGAAATGATAGAGATGATATGTTACGACCCTTCTCAAGATACAATCTGATAAACATACGCGTCTGACCAAAATCATGATACCCAGAATCATCACCACGCCAGTAAGTAAGGCTGCAATAAACGGTAGATTCCATAACTGGGTATGCACCTCTATAATCATGTCGTCTGGAATCCTCGCCATGCCGACTAGTATGGCTGCAAGAAATCCCAAATCTCATAACCAAGATGTGTACATCCGAAGTCAGGTCCTTACGTTTTTGTCACGCCGGCTAATATAGCTGCAATAAACTCCAGGTTCCATAACTAAGTAGACGTTTTACCTTCCCTGTTATTCCGTCAACATATGTTATCAAAAGATATCTTAACTTGGGCCATAAAATTCATCTCGATATGACAATCAAAATCAACGATGATCCATTAATATCAAATTCAATAACTAAGAGCAAGGGAGAACAGAAACAAAAGGAAAGGATATCAAATTGACGTTCAACCAAGATTCTCAAGGGTCGTCTCAGGAATCTCTTAAAAGTCTTAAGCAAGGAGATCTATATGGCACATGATAAGATATTGTCAAGGAAGGATAATTTATTTCAAAATACAAGGAGAGTTATCTTGATAATAAAAAGATCAAATTTTTTGTAATATGTGATTGAGTAACTCCTATCATAACCTAAAACCTATATCCTAAGAGCAGGCTCGTAATTAATACTCTAAGTCGAGTACCATTACAAAATCGTACTAGTTGCGACACTGACCTGCATGGGCCACCATAAAAATGTGTCACGACCCGCACCCTGTTTAGGGGCACGAGCACGTGGGTACGTCCAACCTACGCCGCAGTATTGGCGGTAGAACACTGTAAAGGTCATCTAGAATATATAGAATCTAAGACACAATAATATAACCTGTCATCTCCGCACGTAGGAATATAATCACCACTCAATCACATGATCTAAGGAAGATAAGCACGATGATAAAGATAAAGATAAAGATAAAGATGAAGTAAATAGTCTGAAATAGTGTCGAGCCACAATCACAAGTTCAGAATCCAAGACATAAAATAATATCCCAAATAAATACTACAAGTCTCAAAGTATCAAACTGGAATGTAATCCAGACAAAATCTAGGTAAACTAGGTCACTACTGGCAGTGCGTCCTCTACGAGCACCGGGTCCACAGGCTGGTCCTGGTCGTAGGCTCCATCTATGCCAAATCTATAGTAGGTCGAGCAATCTGCATCTAAATTCTCTGAAAAACAACGGGGGTTATCCTGTCTGGATATGAGCAAGTACAAACACCAACAACAGTTCCATGTAAATTGATAAATACTATAAGAGATAATTATAATGAAATACAAGATGAAATATCAAGACTGTAAGTAAAATAGTACATGAGATATGTATATCATGTCATGTGTGAGATATAAGATAAAATTGGTATATAAACAGTGGAAAGTAATCTGAGGTATGATGTAAACATAAAAAGTAAGTGCCGTGAGATATTAGAGCGTTATGTGATCGGCTTGGGTCAAGATCAGGCTGTTCCATTTGACCGGCTATGCACATGTAGTATAATAGTGTAGGGATCAGGCCGGCCAAAATGGAAAGCTATATACAAGTAGTATAAGGTTAGGCTACACCCTACGTGCGGTGAGGATGGAGCTATGCACAAGTAATAAACAAGTAGGGGTAATGATCACATAACCTCTAATATCTCCCTATCCTCGAGTAGTGTAATGAATCCAGATATGACAGGTCATGACACGAGATTCAAAAAGTAGGGGGCTAGTCCACTTCCAAATTGGTGTCTATACAAGTACATGAAACAATATCGAACAATGTACTCATATACCAGGTAAACCAGGACTGACATCTCATGACGAGATTCACGTATACTAGTCCATGTATCCTCGTGTCGAGAATCAAGTATATCACTACAACTGAATCGGATATAATATATATCAAAACAATAAAAACTATCAGAGAATGTACTTGTCTGTTGTCCTGAGCTGAGAAAATCGAAACTACAACCCACTCAATGAGCCACGAACGGCCAACTCGCACAACTGTCTCCTAATACTGAAATAGACATTACCAATGTTCTCAGAATTATAAAATTAGCTAGAAACATCTATCTATAAGTCCTATTCTGGACACAGGGACGAAACAGTAATTTTGGATCAAAATAGTGTCCACCGTTGGACCCACTTTGCACCGAAAAATGTGCCAGAACCTATGGTCTCTAAAGTCATCAAACTACATATCTACAGGTCCAATTTGATGAGACGAACCCAACCGTGTGTCCAAAGTTGGATTCCGGTGGGCCCTGCATAAATTTGCCCGTTGGATCGGGTCGCGGGCCTACCAAAATAGTGTTCCGATCGACCTTCTCAGATTCGGACTAAACTTGGCATACAGGACCAGAAAAATAATACGGTCCTGTTGGCATAAGTTTTATCTCGATATGATGAGCGTGCACAAAGTAATTAACAAATTTGTAAAAGGCCGATACGGTAAATTTTTGACGGATACGCATCAAATTCGTCACGCACACGCGACCAATTTGAATTCCGTCAAATCCCACACGTCAACGAAGTCGATACGCACCTTTCGATACTTTCGGTTCATGACCACGTCGCCCAGATTGACGGGACGGACGACGTATCAGGATAATTTTTCTAAAAATTAAGTTTTTGAAAATAATTTTTTCTCCAACTTCAAAAACCAATAACTTTCTGTATAATTCATAAAAATTAAATCTACAAGAAGAGTTTTGATCTCCTATATGTTGTCTACAAGTTTCTTCAGACCGATTGTGAAAACTAGCAACACGATGGTCGTAAATCGGCCACAAAGTTGGGGTTTCGGGATAGTTTCTAACGTCCAATAAATCATGTTTTTCTCGATTTTGGAACTTGTTTTTCGTCGCACATGATGCGAATCGGCACATACTATTTGAAGGAATACGAAGACGTATATGTTGTGAACATACCAGAAGAAATGGATCGTGAAACGAAAAAGCGAGCATCGCGCAAGATCAAGGCGAAGTCGAGTTTACGGCTGCTGTGCGTTGCTGTCCTGTCTCCGCATCATGTCACCGTTGTGCGCGTCCTGGCCAGCCTTCCGCATGTCCGAGGTGGCGCGCAGGTAGTCGATGTCGAGGGGGAGGTGTGCGGCTAGGTTTGGGTTAGGGTTTTGTAAAAAAAAAATCCCTTTCTCTCTCTCTAACGAATTATATATAAAGGGGAAAATGAGGGCTCGGTTTGGTTTTAAGGAAGGGGGGCTTGGTTTGTTGTTGTTGTTGCTTTTGATTTATTTTCTTCTTTTTTTCTTTCTTCGTTTCTTTATTCCTTTCTTTCTTTAATACTTTAATACTTTATACATACATACATACATAATATACATAATATTCATTTATTATAAAAATACACTATTTTTCCTTCGTTATGAATAAATAAATTATATATATATATATAAAATATATATATATATATATATATATATATATATATATATATATATATATATCATAAAATAAAATAAATACCAAACAAATTTCTCAAATTATTTCTAAAAATAAAAATAAATATTCTGTATCTATATTTATTTAATATATTAAAAGTTTGATAATAAAAACTTATTGAACATAAGTTTTTATTATCAAACTTTTAATTTATTAAATAAATATAGATACAGAACTGCTTAGTCGTCGAGGTCGGCTCTTTGGCGTTGTGGGTAAAGCGAGGTGTTGAGTAACTGCCGTCGAAAGACGGTGTGCTGTCGAACGGAGCTCTGGAGCGTGCGGAGTGCGCGGGGTGCGTGTGCACGGCGATGATGACAAGGCCAACGGACTACATCCGCACTCCAAAAGTCGTTCCATACGACAGGCCAAGGATCGTGTGCGTGGGACACGATTATACTGAGCCCGCACGCGTTGGATATATATATATATATATATATATATATATATATATATATATATATATATATATATATATATATATATATCCATAAAATACCTATTTAACTAACAATGTAAAAATACTACCAATAGTAATTTAAATAATAATAAAATAATAAATAACATAAATGACTATATTAGCCCTATTCAGGAAAGTGGGGGTGACAACATGGAAGCAGATCGTCCCCGACCCACCGTTCGAGGAAAAGTAAGGATTCGCCTGATCCCAGCTGGAAGCAAATCACGGGTTCAGCAAGGGTGTGGCCATGAAGGATGCAACGCCACGCTGCGGAGGATCTGCTATTGGAAATGGCTGTTGATGGATATATGTGCTTGAAGTATCTGGTCCTCATGAAACGTGTCCATAGATTCTGGCTCACTCGAAGCTTCCACCACAGCTTTATCCAGAAGGCATCCACGATGTGCGACAGTCGAGAGAATCCCAGACCTCCCTCGTCGGTGGGTTTGGCCATGGTATCCCAGCTAGCCCAATGGTGCTTGTCCTTGCCGTCGTTGTGTCACGACCCGCACCCACTTTTCGGACGTGAGCTCGTGAGCAAGCCATCTACGTATCGAACGGACTCCAGCCTGACTCGTATACGTAAACGCTGTCAAGGCTATGGTTTACTGCCAAATCATGGCAAATAAATCTATATCTCAATCCCAATAAGATAATTAAACATGAATGAACACTATGGGTCGTGGTCTGCAGCCCACTAGCATATATGTCCGATAAGACTCTAAAGAAAATAACAAGAGTCTAAAACTGAATCAAGAAACATGATATCTCATGATGAGGAATGTAAAGCACGAAAGGATAACAAACGTAATAAGGATACCTAACTCCCACAAAAATCATAAATCCTCCGCCATCCAGAACAGCTAGCTAACTCAATGCAATCGCTAAACCTGAAAAGATTATCAGGTCCTCAGAGGACATAGCAAGATACATAATATATATGCCTATCTAACAGTTTTATCATGTGCAAGAGGATAAACAGAAAAACAGGAACAAGAAAAATGACTACGAACACGAACACAAACACGAACACGAACACGAACACGAACACAAACACGAACACGAACACGAACACGAACACGAACACATGAACACTAGAACAACTACGTATAAATGAACTGCCAGGCGAATCACGAGATCAATAGAAGAACCAAACCCTCATCCCGAGTGTGGACTCACGGGTTTGAACTAAACACTAACCCTCGTCCCGAGTGTGGACTCTCTGGTTAGTACTAACCCTCATCCCGAGTGTGGACTCTCCGGTTAGTTCATGACAAGGCACCCTCGTCCTGAGTATGGACTCTCTGGTGCAAGTCAAGTCAACGCCCTCGTCCCGTGTGTGGACTCTCTGGTACAAATAATCGACATCCTCGTCCCGAGTGTGGACTTACGGATGTGAACAGATCAAGAAAAATACCCTCGTTCCGAGTGTGGACTCTCTGGTGTCAAGGAAACAATATCAAGGATTTAGCAGTTCAATTACACGTACTCGTTCTATGACATGACTCAAGCAAGGTACTGACGAGAAACTCCAAATGTGAAACACAAGGCCAAAATATGAACACGGCTATATAAAATAAAAACAGCTCCACAGAAAATTACACGAAAAGCACATGTCTATAAATAATCCAAGACAGAAAAATGAAAGGAACTGTATATAAGTAAAACTATAGAGGAAGGCAAGGTATACTTGTCTGGAGGTTGGACGCAGATCCAATAACAATCTAGTCCACGTCTAAGCCAAGAAGTCCAAATCATCACAACTATCTCCAAAAGCTGAAACAGACAATGCCAACAGTCTAAAAATAGTCAAATTAGTTAAGATTGCCTGTCCTTAAGTCCAATTCTGGACACAGGGGTAAAACGGTAATTTTGGGTCAAAACGGTATCCGCCGTTGGACCCGCTTTGCACCGAAATACGTGCCAGAGTCAGTGGTCTCTAAAGTCATCAAACTATATGT
>JANAVB010016381.1:0-69040 GCA_029216955.1 Iris pallida | reverse complement strand
AAGACAATCTCTCAATGTCAAAGACTTATTTCTACCAAAAGATAAAGTAACATCTCCTAATGCAACGATACTTTTGTAGCATCACCCATGAACAAGCATATCTCTCCATCACTGAGCCGTCTGGTTTCCTGGAACCCCTGCAATGTATTGCAGACATGATTAGTGGCTCCTGTATCTACACACCAGGTGCCGGTAGATAACACCGCTAAACATGTTTCAACTACTGGTAAATGAGATATACCTTCTTTGTTCCCTTGTTTGAGAAGTGGACAATCAGTCTTCCAATGTCCTGACCCTTTGCACTTGAAACATTTGCCTTTCGGCTTTTTCACCGCGCCTTGAGGTCCATGCCCTTCTTTGCTGAGTTTGCATGTTTCTGAATGTTATTCTTCTTCTTACCGCCTTTTGGCTTAGAAGTAGAAGCCTTTTTAGAAACAAAAACATGACCACTCTGCCTAAAGAGAGATTCAGCATCCTGTAGCTCTTTTGCAAGTTCTGCCAAACTATACAACCTTTTGTTCATGTTGTAATTAAGGCAGAAATTGTCAAAACTTTTAGGCAGAGTCCCGAGAATGATATCGACCTGGGTTTCCCCATCGATTTCAGCTCCAAGGATCTCCATCTCATTCAGATGACCCATCATCTTGAGAACATGATCCCTTACTGGTGTACCCTCAGCCATTTTTGTATTCATCAAACATTTCATAGCAAACTGCCTAGCTGCTCTACTCTGATGTCCGAAGAGTTCCTTGAGGTTATACATCATGTCATAAGCTGTGGCCATGGCCTGATGCTGATGTTGCAGTACATTTGACATAGATGCCAGAATGTAACACCGTGCCATCTCATCTGCCTTTTTCCACTTCTTATAAGCCTCTTTGACCTCTTCATCAGAGTTAGCATCAGGCTTAGGTGGACATTCCTCAACAAGTACATATTTGTACTCCTCAGCAGTCAGAACAATGTCCAAATTACGTTTCCAGTCAATATAATTAGGTCCAGTAAGTTTGTTTTCTTTAAGAATCACCATAAGTGGACTGAAAGAACCCATTTTTGAAATTCTGAGAATTACATAAATAAAATTTTGTAGGGCAAAAAAAAACTTTTTGAATTAACTAAATATTGATTCCCTCAAAACAATAATAATAAATTCACCAACACCTTGAACACCATGAATTTAGCATGCCACGATAGTGTGGACGTATACAAATTCAACTTTGTTCAAGTAGATTTTTCTTATTAATTTTACTATCATGTCAATATAACTTTATGACAAATAAAATTAATATGCTAGTCTTGCTCTGGTCATACAAATAATAGCAGTGACTCCGATGGGGAGGATACCATTATTTGTATCTAAGTGTATACCATTACTTAATACTAAGTCCATTACCTTGTAATGAGTTCCTTCAGATGGAGAAGTGAACACATACTAGATAACTACAATTATCCCTAAGGAAGTTTGTACTGGTGATCCATAATTATACTCATCCGATATGGAGGAAAGCACTAAAGCCAACACGCAAGTATAATTACATCACCTACAAACCAGTAATGGAGACCATAGGATTTATACTAAATAAAAATCTCCCACTTAGTTATTTAACAATGAGAGTTTTTCTACTAGTTGATATTATGTCCATGTTGTCCATTATTAATGTAGGCTTGATTTTTCAAAAAAAACAACCACAATAATAAACATGCATAATCAGAAGAAGCAAAATGACAAAAATAAGAGAAAATATCCAACTATTATGGTCATCTTTGGTGCTCCGTCCTCAACTATCCGAATCAAAAATCTGGCGCTGCGCAGATCTATTCGGGGTTCGACCTGCCCGGTCAGGTCGCGGGGTTGGGCAGCGCCCCGTTTTCTTTTTTATAAAGGTTTTGGCTGTCGATTCCTTCATCGAAAATCATCTGTCTGCCTCTGGACTGCTTAAAAGCAACATCTCGTCCGGCGTCAGTAAAAGCCACCACCGCCATCACGATTAATCAAAAGTAATTAAAATTACATCAATCCTACGCCTCCCGAGGAGTTCACACATAATCTAGATTGAAAAATTAAAATAATAAGCACGATCAACCCTCATGATTTTAATTACATCCACAGCAACAACAACATCCACGATATGTCCGTGGTTTAAACAACACAATCAAAAACATATATTGGACCATAATAGTTGGATCTAAGATGCCTGCAAAATCGAGTTAGAACAGATCTACATCTACCGACTATTACACAGCGCAGGTTTTATTGGACAACATGGACGTATCAATCAATACGTAGATCCAAAGTTGCTCTGATACCAATTGATGGAACTGGGGATTCCCAGGACCCTTCTTTGGTGTGCGTATTGATCGATAGAAAGTTAAAAAGATCTAATACGTGTTCTAACCCTTCATAGGCGGAAATTAGGTTCACGAATTATACCTGCGGCAGAAAGGAGACAAGTAATTCCTGGCAATCTCGAGCGGACGACCCCAAGATCTTCTGCACGTATTCCTTCCTCGAGTTGGACGTCGTGTGGGCGACGATCTCCCAACTTTTCTTCTCCTTGGCAGCCCTCTCTTCTCTCCTTACGTGAATCACGAATTTAGAGAAAGTTTCTGATTTCTGATCAGTAATCTGGCGGCCAGAGAATAGAGGTATATATAGGCTATGGCAGGGACCATGAGGAGAAATTAGGGTTAGGCCTCCTAACCGATCTGGATATCCCGTGTTCAGCCCGAACACACAATCCAGCCCATTAACAATAGCTCGGTCCACTAATGAGCTATTGTTGCACTACCTCCCTAATCCCAAATTATGTTTGTGGGCCTTTTATTATATGCTCGTTTGGCTCCCCATGTTAAGATATCGTATGTCCGTCGATCAAATTAAGTTACTGACAATTATATTGATTCGACATCTTTTATCCTTAAGTAGTACCGCTCAACTTTATTTGTCATGTCGGATATAATCCACCTGCAGGGTTTACATGACAATCCTTATGAGCTCCTTAAGAGGACATCATCAACCCGATGTATCGGGACATGGATTCCATTTATAATCAACAACCCATCATACATACAATGTTATTACCCAATTATAGAGGTTGTTGATCCATAATGAATCTCACTCTTTTATGAGTCAAAGTAATGCACACTGATACATGTCCGTTATTATATCCGAATTAAGAGCACAAGCATCCATAATAACAGAGGTATTTGTTCTCTTATGTAGTCAGTACAAAGAGAACAACCTCTAGTGGTCCTGTTCAATACACACAAAGTGTACTAGTGTAAACCTATAGTCAAGATAGACTAATACCAGATTATACTACAACCTTTCCAATAGATTGTCCAAGTCCATCTAGGTTGTGAACTATTTATATACTCCATAGGAAACTGATAATATGATCTTCTGTGTGACACCACACACCATATTATCTACAATATAGAATATCAGACATTTGCATTAACACTTGCAACAAACACAATATGCAAACATTTGCCCATATGATTCTATTAAAAATTTAAGAAAATAAGGTTACTACAAAAGTGATGCTTTTAGTATATAACCCTAACATGACCATACAATACGTACCATAGCATACAAATCATATCATTCCAACCAATCTCACGTTCTATAAACATAGTATCGCTCCATAAACATATTCGCGTTCCATAAACATAATCCACCATCCCTATCTCAAGCTCCGTCGGCGTTATGCCCCAACACATCCATATTGATGCATGATGCCCAACGGCTTAGTCATATCGTACTCATATTCAACGCGTACCATTCGTAAGTCAATTCTCATAGCCTAATTTCGTAGTTACGTAGTTATTCCTTAGCTTCCATGCACGAGGGCACGCTCAGCGCCATAATCAATGTTCTACACCTAGTATTCAATGTTCTCGGAATCGTGCACGTGATGCGCATCTCAATATTGTCTTTCAATGTTCTACCATCATGCCCTACCGCGACCCGTACATTTGATGCACATCGCTTCAGTTGTTCAATATTCTATCTTAATATTCAACACATACTTAAACCCGTAGCCATTCGAGCCACGCTCGTTAACTCAATAGCAACTTACGCATACGAAGATATGATTTATTAGGCGTGAGTGAATAGGGAGAGAGAGTCAAGAACCCGCCCACCTTAAGCCGATACGCCTTGCCGTTTCGCCGATTGAAGCGGCTCGCTTCATAACTGGTCGCATAGATAACTCTCGGACTTAGCCACTCCTTTGAACTACTCGGTTGATTTGGCCGATCGTGCCCAAGCCAAAATCCGTTGCAAGGCCACGATTTGGTTTCGCGGACACTTCACTGCATAAGGCAAAATGCCGACCTCTTATCGTCCAGCATAAAAGCATAGCCTGCACACCAGGTCAACTAAATCAGCACTTGCTCAAATGGGACTTATCCTTTGTACTGATTCGATTCATATATTTTAACCGACTCAAAGCTTACCTTTGGCCAACATAACTCTTGCATCGATTCGCATCGATCTTCATCGGGTTAACGCAACTTTTCGAGTCAACGACTCATCGTAATGCTCCGTGCGAAGCGGGCATTATACGTACCACCAAAGTATCTGATCTTGGGGCCTCTACAGTTGTGGCAGAAGGCTGGATAGCTGCTGAAATAGCCACTGTAAATAAAGTAATCAATTAAATATACATCTTTAAGAGAAAAACTTATATCGATGTATATCAAAATCCTGATATTACCTTCCAGAGGTGGTAAATCTTGTTCCAGATGGCTGGTAGATCCCGTCGGTGGGGGAGGGACAAAAGATGTATCAGTTCTTCGAAGAACTTCTCGGTGCACTAACAATTTTCTCCTGACTTCTCTGTGTGGTGATGCAACCGGTTCTTCAGCAGCTCCAGTGCGATCATCATCCAGATTGATCGAGGCAGTAGATGTTCCCTCTTGAGTAACCCCTCCTTGTTTTTGAATAGAAGAAGGGGTGACTTCCTTCTCTCCTGGAGATGTACTAAGGAGTATCTGTTTAGACTGAGAACGAGCTATTCTCGTAGTCGTTGGCTCATTTATGACCAATAAAGTTCTTTGTTTCTGAGCTCTAGGCGAAGCAGGCCTATCATCAAGATGAATGAGGGTCGTTGTCTCCTTAGTTTTCTTTTTCTTAACCCTTTGGCAGGGGATTTCTCTTTCCGTACCTTTAAAGATACATCCAAAGGGTCATGTACCTCATCTGGATAGTTTTTGAAAATAGAAGCTTCCAGCGGTGGATGTGCGGGATCTCTATCCTCTACATCTCGAAAGGATTGTGTAGTGTGTTCTTCTAATTTAGATCTCTTCTCACTCGCAAAGCTATGAGCGAGATGGAAGCTTTCAGTAAAAGTATTTGCCGAAGTATAAAAATTAGCGTATGTATATAACATACGCGGGCCTGGTTGAAGATTAAAGGGCATGAAAATATAGCTTTCGTGCCCCTGGCGTTGTAATATCTCCAAGCCCTAGCCCCATCATTCAGAAAGTCTTTGGCCTGCAAACAAGTAGTGGCATTACCCACATGTAGTTTATCATAGCCAAACTGTCATGCAAATCTACTTGGCAAATATGGCTCTAAATAGCAGTCTTCCTCAAATCGATAGACTAAGTGAGATGGGCGGATCATCTGTAGCCATGAAAAGATAGGTGGACTTAGGTGAAGTGATTCTGCATCCAGATCCATCAACTGTGGAGGGATAGTCTCATATCCGTGAGGAGGCAGGACACACTAAAATCTCTATCCAGATCCACAATTCAATACAAACTGTATTTGAAAGAGCAGTGTAATTCCAATGAGTGCTGGAGTAACGTCGGATGAAATCTCCACTGACACTTCCCATATCGGATTCATCAAACATGGATGGTGAAGCAATAACCATCCAAATAAATATGTGTAAGGCATCTCAGTGTGAGGAAAATCTTGCCTCGTCGTCTTATCATGAAGCACGGTGTGCACAAAAGAACGTAGTCCTGTATTCAAGCGGCAGGTCATTGCTGATAGGAGATCCATCTTATACCCAAAGAAGAGACGTACTGCAGCAAATAGAACGCATCGGTGGAATCTATCAACAGTACTGGCTCCTGGAACTATGAAGCATTGTAGCCATAAAGATAAAAAACCTGCTAGCTGGGCCTCTTTAGACATGGATCTGTAACCCCGTCTGAGATATCTTTGGAGGGTGTCACCAGCCTTAAATGGATGCCAGTCCTCATCCAGTCTGATATCTCCATGCTTGTGTTTTTCCATCAAATATTGCACGTCACTTTGACTGAGAGGCTCAAAGAAACGAGGAGCACATGCTTGGCTCTCAAGTGGCTTATCCTCTCACGCATGGCCCAGGAAGAGGTATGGAATCCATTTGGTGATATAACAAGTACCTGCAGTGGCACTTTTGTAGTAGAGAGAGCAGATCTTGTAATGACATAATAGTTCTTGGAAGACGGAGATCATCTGAGGATTTTCTTCTGTCATAGCATCCAATTCTTTATTTGTGGGCACGTACTCTTCATATGGATTATCACCCATTAGAAGATGAGAGAGATATCTCATCTCATGAAGCGCAAATCCCATTTCTCCATGGGGGGTCATGAAAGTTACAGTATTATCGTTATATCTCTCTACTAAGGCCAGAAACATATGAGCATTCTGGCGAATGCCGTAGACTGTGGTCCAGATGGCATCATAAAGTTCTAGTTCTAGGAGTATGTCCTTTAACTGATCCAAAATCCAGATGGTTAAGCTACTTAAGCGTCTAATATCTGGGTTAACCAGACCTGTCATACGCATGCTGCGATCTGGATATCTTCCTTCAGCCTTTGCGAATGCATTTGCAAAGATGGTACTCTGACTGGAAGGAGTAGAGATGAATCCTCGGAGGAATACAGCCTGGTCTCAAACCTCTCAAGTGAGTGATGTATTTCTCAGAAGTACTGTAAAAGATGTCCTTGTGCTGCGGACCCATTCTATAGCAAATTTTTCGACTCTGGCCTGTTGGATTGGAGTCAGGTCCGATGACATTCTTCGGAGGTAGCTCGCAAATTCATATTAAGATAAAGCCATAGACCTTGATATTTCTGTGAGGTATATGATTTTGTCTCCACATTGGTATATTCTATCCTCTTTTTTGTCTTGGGTTAGGAAGCCTTCTTGATGGCATCCCCAAATAAGAAAGCAAGCTTTTTGTGGACCACACCATCAACACTTTCTAGGGGTTTCCCGTTCATTAAACTCAGCAGAGTATGGCTTTTTTGGGACACAAGAATGGTCTTTCGCGCTTCAGGGCCGTCATACTGAGGAAATGAAACATGGGATAAATTCTCTTTATACTTTAGGACATTAAATGCTGAAGCGAATCTCTCAGCATGAGAATCTTCTCTGAGATCAACTGCAAAGAAATACATGAACAAAAGTTAGAAAAAACAAGAGTGTACAACAATCATAAATACAAAGAGTTATCCTTATGATGAGCAACAATTAGGTTATGCAACATCCTGGGTTGCGCGACAATTAAGTTGCGCAACATCCCGGGTTGTTCGATATTCTGGGTTGCACGACATACTGGATTGCGCAACAATTAAGTTGCGCAATATCCCAGGTTGCACGATATACTGGATAGCACAACAACTTGGTTGCACAATATCCTTGATTTTGCAACAACTAAGTTGCACAACAGCATGCGCAACACAGTTCGTAAGACAATTAAGGGGTGGCGCAGAGTCTGTGATGCGCTAAACACTCTGAGAAGTGGGGTGCAAGTCAATTAGGAACCATGTCGGCCACCATGGTCAAAGTTGTCCATTCTCGGTCACCTTCCAAACCAGGGTTAGCCATCTCTCGTCGTGAAGAAGGTGGCGCATACTGCGGCACATGGGTCGGCAGAGCACGGGTTGAGGGTTTAGAACACTCTTTCCTTTGTCGGCAGCGGTCTTTTTGGGTGCCATTACGTCGAGGAGATGGTCGGAAGGAAGATCGAAAGAGCTCAAAGAATTCTCTCAGAAGATTAAAGCAAAAGTAAAGAGTTAAAGTCGGTTAACAAGGGGTTATTTATAGCCTAAAATAGAATCCTAACAGTCACCCAGTTGCGCATAAAAAATCGTAACAGCTCACAACAAACTGCCCGAGATAGGCGCAACTTGACTCAGTAATTGCCACGATTCAAAGTATTTCAAAGTTTTGTGACATTTCAAAATTCAAAAACTTTGAAGGGGGTCTTGTAGAGCCTAAAAATTAATTTGTGCCATGTTTGTACTACTCAGCAATCAAGTTACGCCCAAAAAATCAAGTTGTGCCACTGTTATAAAGCCCAGAGATCAAGTTGTGCCACATATCAGATTGTGCCCAATCATATTGCGCCTAAGCCTATGTGGCACCTGACAATAATTGTCATCATCTGATAGTACTGACAACTGACATCACGTTAGACGAAGAAAATCTCTTCGAATCTGTAAAGCGTGGCGCTCGAGATGATTTGCTGTCATTTGATGACAGTTGTTCCGTGCACTCTGCAAGTTGCGCCTAGGCGCAATCTGATCAAACTCTCCTCACAAACTGACACGTAACCCAAATGATGCCATGTGTCTATGCACTGAGTTGCGCCTAGGCGCAACCTAATCAAGTGCAGTTTGACTCGTTGACTGAAGCTCGCGCAACCTGCCAAAGTTAAAGCAACTAACGTTCTAAAGCAGGATGACATGGCACACATGCCTCTAATCTCTCAAAACGTGTCCACTACTCTGTACACGACCATGCACATCTCAATCATATGATGCCACGCGTCTAAATACAGTTAGTACACGTTTGAGTAACTGAATGAAAGTTGGCGCAACCCGAAGTGGCGCAGTTCGACCTCGCACACATCAGAATAACTGCTAAAATAGTTATTTCCATAACTCTATAAATAGAGTTTCTAATCATTATTAGAGGATCAAAGATCAAGAGTTCTTGCAAAAGTGCTGCTGCATTCTCCAAAGGCTTTAATCTTCAAGTTCACATAGTCCAAGGGATAAAGCGATCGTCTTCTGATTGGATTCCTAAAGTTGTACTTTCCCAGAATTTATTGTATTTGTACGATTTTTTTTAAGTTTGGAATAAACTTTTTGTTTTTACAAACACCCCTAACTGCTGTACATTCCCAGGCTATATGGTCGTATGTTTCAGGGACTTGGCCCCAATTTGTATGAAGTAGTAGGGACCATACTACCTTACTCATACTGGTGTGGATCTGATGCACTATTCCCATGTCCCTGACTGAATAATTGACATGAGTTAATGAATCAACCACAGTCCATACTTTATTTGTAATAAGTGTTCTATACATGTATGTTCCTATCCTCTGTGTCAATAGAGACTTCTTTTCTAGGCTTAAATCTTCCAATTGGCTACTAATTAGCTCGTACTTAACTGTTACTTGGGCCAATGTTAACCGATAATGCCTATTGCCTTCTTAAGGACTTCCCATTTTGATTTCCTGTCAGTATTAACCCGATAATGAAGGAAGGTTCACCCACAGAAATCTAATGGATACTTAGGGAAAGGTTCATATAGGTATCATGTTAGTATCCTGACACATCTGATTGCTTAGTTGTCCCTTCTTCTTTTCATTCACATCTGGTACCTGGCTTTAGTACAGTAATACGAAGCAGCTGATAATGTGTAATCTAGTTTCAAAATATGATTAATCACTATAAAGGATATGATTTCACTTGATATCTAACACAATGGTCGAAATAACAAGTATCACCCTGAATATCCGGATGCGAGTATCAGAAACACTCTCGTATTGGTATACAGACTGCTTTAAGAATCGAGCATGATATCCAGATTTGAATGGGATGCTCATAATTGGGTATGATACCAAAAATCGAAAGTGATACCAGGTATCATCTGACAACCAGATGGCCTCGACTTCCTTTAGTTGTCGAAGTTTGGGACGGGCATTAATTCAAACGCCTGGATCATTATTTACGAACGGTAAAGTAGGAGTAGATTGGTGTACCTTTTTGATTTTGAACTCGATGTTTCTTGACTCCCCTCTGGTTGCTCCTTGTGGCAGGGAAGAAGTAAAGAATTAGGGTTCCAAGAGGGGTAGATGGCTGCTACTCACAAAATTATGTAGGAGAGTTTTTAGAGTTGTTTAAGGGAGAATTTGGTAGAGTGTAAAATTGTTTGAAACAGATTTGAACTGATCTTGATCAATCGAAGGATCTGGGAGGGATTCCTTCCATTTTTTGGTTTAACAACAGAGATAGTTCCAAAAAAAGGATCGGCCAATGTGGGTTTGAATTTAAAATTTTCCACTCAGCCCCCTTGACAAATTGGGTTTTACAAAACCCACATTTCATGAATTATTTTAAACTGAAATAGCACTGAGAATAGATAATAGCAAAAAATTTAAAAGGGGATTTTGGTCCAAGGACTCACAAATCTACCCTCCTTAAAATAATTTCGTACTCGAAATTCAATAAAACTATGATATACTATAACAAGTAGTCTAACATATTGCTATAAAATTATTGCGAATACTCGTAAGTCAAAATTGAATATAGTACCAATTAATAATGCTACTACTATAATCTACTAAAAATTTCTGCCATCTGCTCCTTGTGGTATCGTCGCATCCTCCGTGATCATGGAAAAAGCTTGCCCTCTTCTGCGGTTGGTTGTGGTGGGGCACCCGCATTTCTCTTCGGACAATTCCACATGTCCAACACAACCCTAATCTGCCGCGACAATTTTCTTGTGTGTGGCCTTTCTTCGTGCAATATTGGCAGGTGGGAACATCTTGGACTTGATATGGGGCTGCTCGTGGCTGCTGAGGGTACTACTCTGCTGCGGTCTTCACTGGGGTATTGGATCGCTTCGCCGATCCCGATTGGTTGTTGCCTCCTCCGTATGCGTCTCTGTCCCTCTTTTGCTTGGGCTTTAACTCTTTCTCTACCGCCTGCACGACCTTCAAGATTCTCTCGTAGGTTGTGGCCTGGCTGGTGGCGATGGCTATGCGAATTTCATGTGATAGCCCTTTTCTGAACTTTTGGCTTTGACTGCAGGGGTCAAGGCATATGCGAAGCGACTGAGGTGGAGAACTCTGTGGTGTACTCGTCAATAGAGTGGTTGCCCTGCTCCAGGCTCTCAAACTCGTTCTCTAACTCCTCTCTAGCCGCGTCGGGGTAGAACTTCGTCTTGAACAGCTCATTGAATTCTTCCCAAGTCATATCTGGCGCGGTGAATCGAGGCTCGTCTCTATGCCATGTGCGGGCGATGTCATAAAGCTGCATGCTAGCTGACTCGATCTTCAGGTCTTCAGGAACTCGAGTCATCCGAAGAATTCGATCCACGTTCTCTACCCAATCATCCGGTAGAGAATCCCTTTCGTTCCCTTGAATTCCCTGGGCCTAAGGTCCAAATTTTTTTGGAAGTTCCAGGGCGGTCGTGGAGCATCTCTAGTCTGGAGAGCCTCTCTCAAGGTGTCACAAAAAGTGTTGGCCTGCTCTGTCTGGAAAGTGGTGAGCTGTTGGAATATCCCAAGAAGCGTAGCGTTGTCCAGTGTAGGTGACGGAGGCAAAATATGTGCTGGATATACGGCAGGTACTGGATACGTCGCTGGTGCTTAATGCATAGTAGGTGCTGGATGGAGAACATGTGCTGGATGCTGAACTTGTGCTGGTGGTAGGATAGATGCTGAAGGCAGAACGGGTGTTGGTGGTGGAGTCTGCGGAGGAAACTGCGGGGGTGGTGGAATGTCGTCGCTGCGAAATCTCGAGAATTGCGGCTGTGACGGATTGCCCATATAAGTAAGTTGGCCTCCCTGCGTCGGTGGGGTCATGTACGTGAAGAATCCTTCTGTAGTTGGTGGGGTGCTCAGGGGAGCGTTGTTCCTGTCTGAGAATCCATTTAACTGTAACAAAAGAAAATACTTTAGTCGTTGAAGAATTTCAAGCAGGATGCAAGTCAAGGCCTTAATAAAAATCAAGGATAGAGATCAATAATGAGTCAAGACATGTGGATGAGATCCTAAGAGTCTAATCCTATTCGCAGGCTCACGTCGGTACAGTGACGTAACCGAAGTGATTAACGTAGACCTGCGTGGGCCACCAAACAACATCATATCATCGTTGGTATTAACATGTTAAGCAATCAAGTTGAAGTTAACATGTAAATAACCGTATCATATTTAAGTGATTTCTTACCGATGGCCGACTCCCTCGCACCTACATAAAAATACAGGATAATATGATATACTTACTCTGTCTGCACAAAACATTCGTTAGCATGCATCCTGACTACATGGTCGTTGGTGAAACTGCACCATAAAGGACTTTCCAACGGATATTACGATGCACCATTCCAGGACAGGTTGCAAGCCTAACCGAATGTCCCGTAATACCTCGTACCACCATAGCACGACCAATGTTTCCTCCGGTCGAATCGGTCCCAGCGCCCCAGGTACCGTTCGAGGAAACTTACTCAGACTTGTACAAGTACGTCCATGACCATGCGAATGCATGTCGACTCGATAAACACAAGTGTGTAGGAACGAAATCGTAAAGCAGAATACTCTTGCTACCAAGATCACAGAATAATAATCACAACTAAATAATGTAAAGGCAGAGATAAGAAAGCAAATGCAAAGACAGCGATGTATACTGGTTTCCCTCTGTTGAGGACTAGTCCAGTCGGTAGAACTCTTGCTACCAGTTGAATCCACTATTTACAAATCGCATGTTTTCTTACGAAGTCCTTGCAACTTCTACAACGCGAGCTTTGATACGAAGAACTCGTCTAACTTCAATTGTGAAGAGGTATTCTTCTATCAAGCCTTCTGATTACAATCACTCAGAAACTTCTAGACCGTACCGTACTGGCAAATCGACTAGAGGATTGTAACTGGCTTGGGATCTAAAATTAAAGCTTGAGAAAAACTCCTTGGAAGACTGTAGGCTTTAAATAGAGAGAAGATTGAAAGTGAATGAGTGAGTTAAAATGATCGAAATCCTTCTCTATTTATAGGAGTTCCAAAGACAGAATTCTGGCAGAATTCGGGCAGAACTCGATGAGCAAATCTCGATCAAATCCGTAACTGCAGGAGGACCAAGTTCCAAGGAATTCAAAAATTAAAACGGCCACTAACCGAACTCTGGCCGAGTTCTGTCAGGGTTTGGTTAGGGTTTTTCAAAATAGATTTTGGGGAATTTTGAAAACCTTTTCGGAGCTTTTGTAAATACGAATGTTTTTCAAAACTAAGGACATTTTAAAAACATTTTGAAATCATTTTGGAATAGCCTATTTGCCAGTACGACTCGGTGTACAATGTATTTTTAGACTCAATAAAATAAAAGATTACATTGCTCAAAGAAATACAGACTCGAACAGGCAAACAATGCTTCGGTCTTGAACTGAGTAGATAGCCGTTCTTGATCATGTCCAAGAGTCCGAGATATCCTGACTAGCTCCATATATCGAGACAGAGTTTGATCAATTATAAAAATCAGTTTGACCATATGACCAATGGGCCAACAATCTCCCCCATTTTGATAATTGACAAACTATGAATGATATAACATCTTTTGAGATAAGATACCACAAAAATTGTTTATCCTGTATTATTCTCAAAACAAAATGTTAGATCCTATTTCTCCCCCGTTGTCACTTAGCAAAATAATTGCGAAAAATAGGCTCCCCCCAATTAATGCATAAGCTACAACAGTGAAGAAACACAAGAAAATAATATCTCATGTAGTGAGAATATACAAGACATAACAGAGAAGTATTTTCAGATAAAGATGCTATAAAGAATAAATAAACTGATATGAAAGATAAACTACGTATCCCATAAAAATAAAATGATGTTCAAGAGGCATCAAGAAATATCCAGTACAAGTCCTAAAAAAAACTGATAATAAAAGCTAAAAAGAAAAAACTTGGAATGTCGGAGCATTTCCAAGTGTACAGTAGACAATAACTAAGTCTCAAAATCAGCTAATATATCATCATCACATCTCCCCATCATCCTCATCATCATCAGCAGCATGAACGGCATGTCCAGAAGGACCAGCTTCAGAAGTACTAGCGCCAGAAGTGCGAGGAGTGGCGCCAGAACTGCGATACCAATCATATGCGTTACCAGGCTGAAAGTAGGCATGAACAGCCTCATCCTCACAGCGGTAACCAGAAAAGGCTGGATCTCTAGGAATGAACCGGCAAAATGTCCAGTCTGAGCAAATCGGAGATCAGCTAGAGAATTTGCTATCGCCTGATAACGAGTGACATCGCGGAACTCACGTTCGCGGGCCATATCCGTCATCGAGACGTACAAATCAGAAAGATGCTGGTGTATGCCATCAAAGGTTATGGCATACTGCTGAGTAGGTGGAGGAGGTGGAGCAGTAGGAGGAGCAGCAGCAGTCATACTACGACGATAGCTTAAGAAACTTGGGCTCAGGGTCTTGAGTACAAGTTGACAGATCAATATCAAAACGCTGGAAGATGCGTGGGAGAATCATCGCATAAGAGAGATTTCTATCTCTTGCACGACAACGTCCCATCATCTGGATAATAGTCTTAGGGGCTGAAAAAGGAATCCCCTTAAGAATATGATACATAGCAGACAGCTCAAGTGATTGTAGGCCTCAAAAAAAATGAAAGTCACGCTGAGTTGATTAGGACAGAGTCAAAAGTCACGCTCAGTTGATCCAGACAATATAAACAAATCACGCTGGGAGACAGCTCATCATTTGTCAAAGAGTAATTATGACTGACAATACGACAGTCGAAGAATATCTCTTCGTATGCCACGTATACACAAAATTCGAGAGATCATCGCCGTCTATTGCGTGATTTTCGAAATCTTCTTCAGCAAGACTCAGCCTTCGTCGAGTTGGCGTACCAAAAGGGGTTTCTTGTCATTTAATGCGACTGACAAAGCAATCACTGTCAGAGATTTTGTCAGTCGAGATACGCCGAATCAAGACAGCTGGCAATTCTATCTCAAGTCTGCGTGTATTTGTGATCTTCATCTCAAGTTTACGTGGATTCTGAAGTTTTCTTCCTCAAATTTGCGTGGATTTTGAAGCTCTTTGCCTCGAGTCTGCGTGGATCCTGAAGCTTCCTGCCCCAAGTTGCGTGGATTTTGAAGCTTTCTACACCGAGTTCGCGTGGATTTCGTCTTCAACAAGTCTGCGTAGATTTCATCAAATTGGAGTACGTGGCAGCCATGCCACTGATCTCTCGCCTGCGTGTCCTGTAACTTGCACACGACTCATACATGATCGCCATGTGTCCAACAGTTACAAGCCACGTCCAGTAACTGCTTACAGCCTTGCGTATGTTAAATCCTGCATAATTTTCAACTAAGCACAGGCTGTGAAGAGTTATCTTTTCAGTTATTATTTTGACTCTATAAATAGAGTTCTTTTTCTCATTCATTGTACAGATACACTGATATCTACTGTCAAAATTTTGAGAGCTTTTCTTCTTCGCATAGTCCAAGGGATAAAGCGATCGTCTTCTAGATCGGATTCCTACAGTTGTAATTTTCCCAGAAACACAACAAATAAAGAGAATTTCTTTATGGAAAACAAATTGGCGACTCTGCTGGGGAAAACCATCTCCTCTTCTGAGATGGCAACAACTCAATGCGATACTTCGTCAGTCGGCTCGACGAAGAAGGTGATGGCGATCAAATTCGATCAACTCGCCTATGAAGAAATGCAGCGGGCTAAGGGTGGCAAGCCCACTCCAGCCTCCATCATCACTGCCAAGTTGAAGGGATACTCTGTCTATGTCCCTAAGAATCAGTTGGCAGTCAATGGTGAAGTCTCTGCCACAGTGTCTACTCCTAACACTGGCAAGAACTCCACTGCAAGCACGCACACTCTTGTGCGCTCGAAGATGACAGTAACCAAAAGTCACGCTGACAGTACTGGTTCCTTAGCCAAATCTGTTCCAGCTTGCAAATTCAACTCTAAAAGTCACGCTGACAGTACTGGCTCCTTAGCCAAATCTGTTCCAGCATGCAAATTCAACTCTAAAAGTCACGCTGACAGTACTGGCTCCTTAGCCAAATCTATTCCAGTGTGTAATCCCACATTCAACAGTCACGCTGACAGTACTGGCTCCTTAGCCAAATCTGTTCCAGCGTGTAATTCTAAAATCAAAAGTCACGCTAACAGCTCTGGTTCTTTAACCAAGTCTGTTTCAGCATGTATCTCATCAGAGAAGAATAACTCTTAGTTATCTCTTCTTCTTTACCGAGTTCTACTAGAACTGGGGGTGGTCTTCCACACAAAGTCCCTTCGAAAAGGAATAACTCTTTAGTTGTTTCTTCTGCTCCTGTAGTTTTTACTTCAGGAACAGCTTTGACTGATACTTTTGTTAGTCAAAGGAAAGGAGATGGTCTTTTGACTACTCTTCCTTCTGGACATTCTATGTCTCAAAATCTGAATGAGTCTAAGAAGAAATATTCCTTAATCTTCTTCTATGACTTCTTCAAATAGGGCACAGAATCTGTCCATTAAAGAGGGTCTGTTACCAACTCCTAATCAAAGGAGTGGTTCAACTCTTCATTCTCTGCAATTATCCAGATCAATGGAAGGAAAACTCCATGTTTCCAAAATTAATGTGTTACCTTCCACTGATTTAAGAACAAAACTCAGCACTTCTGGTGTTAAGAAACCATACCAATTGGATATGAAGATAAATGATCCAGATGCAGAGTATGCAAGAAATTATGTGGCTCATATTAATCACTCTTTGTATAATCAAGAGCCATCAAGACCCAAGAATAGGAAGTATACTCCTCAATCTTCACAAAAAATTTACGGGAATATCTTCAACAGAAGAGAAGGAGTAATTCTATGTCAAAGGAACATGCTGAATGTGACTTCTATCCAAGAGTCATAATTCAGTGCAGATGTCAATCAACGGTTCAAGACCATGGTGATCATGAATGTGACTTCCAGCCAAGAGTCACAATACATGCAGATGTCAAACTAAACGACAGTCTGTCTTCAATCGATTCAGTATGAAGCTATGCCTGATGAAGATGAGCCTTTGTTTGCCTCTGTCAACATGACTTCTCGGGACACCGGGGGTAGAGTTGATAGTCCAGATGGAGTATATAGAAACACCAGAGCAAGAGTCCTGGCTTCTAGTCAAAGAAATTTGATCCCTGAAATTGATTCTGAATTCCTTGGAGAATCTAACTTCCACCTCTTCCTACTGGGGGTAGTTCTCCTATAGTTGACTTTGATGCACGAAGCAATGATTCAGAGCATACAACATCCACTAGTTCATCAGGTTGATGGGAATACTGATGAACCTTCTTCTTCTTGACTCCTCAAGATCAAAGAATTGCTTCTTTGGAACAGCAAATGAAGTCTATGACTGACACAATGAAGTCGATATATAACTCATGACAGCTCAGTTGCAAAATCGACAGACTGTACCAGATGCCATACCAGTTGATACTGATATAAGTCGTACAAGTTCCTCCAGCAGTACAATCCAATACTCCTGGACCAGCTCAACCAAATCCTAGTCTCTCTGGAGCTGGGGGTAGTGCTTACAATGCTGTTCCTCCTCCCAACTATTCTCTACAAGCTACAACTCTACAATCTTCGGAGTTGTCTCTGAAGAATTGAAGAATCTCAAAACTCAATTCGAGGCATTCAAACAGAAGGATGGTTTACAAAGGTTAGGCATCAAGCAGCCTTATCCGATAGAATGGAAGCAAGTATCATATCCTCCTAAATACAAGCCTCCTACTATCTCATTCTATGATGGAACCACTTCTCCAAGTCAGTTTATTAATCACTTTGAAGTGATGACTGATCAACTGCAACCAAGTGATGCCCTCCTTACTCGGGTATTTATTGGATGTCTCAAAGGAACGGCTTATGAATGGTATAGGAGTCTCCCAGATGGAGCATTACCTCATTTGCTGGTTTCAAACAGATGTTTCTTGAACGGTTCTATGAAGGGCTTAATGACATGACTATGTCTGCTCTTATTAGAATCAAGCAGAAAAATAATGAATCTACAGAGGAATACATTGAACGGTTTCGAAGAGAAGCTCTGAAGATGCCTCTTGGAACTCCTGATGCTGTCACCATTGACACGTGCAAATCAAACTTGTTGCCAATCATCAGTATGTGGACAGGGTCCACTCAATTTCAAGACTGGCCTTCCTTCATAGTCAGTGCCAAAGCTGCAAAATCAGTGCTGAAACCTTCAAAGATTTAGGAGTGCAGATGACTCCTAAAAAAATAGGACAAGGTGCTAACAATAAAAATAATGCTCGCAAGGGAAAAGAAACTCTTGAAGTTAATCTTCAGAGCAAAGATGCATCAAATGTTCAAACTCCTGCCTCTACAACTCAACAATCAAGAACACCTCGCCCCAAAGAAGAATATTCTTTTGATGACGACGATGTCCTTGGTATCTTTGAATGTCTGCTGAAAGGTAATAAAATACAATTACCTGAGATCAAGAAACCTGATGAAGCTGGTAAGACAGATCATCCTAAATACTGTCCATACCACAGAATGCTGGGTCACACAATTCGTATATGTTATGTACTGAAAGGAAAGATCCAAGAAATGATTAAGTCTGGAGCTATCTCTCTTACTCCAAAAGAGAAGACTGTCACTTCTAATGTCGTCTCTATGCAATTTGGAGACTTTCCTCCTCAATTTCTTGAAAGCAGAATTGTTCCTATTCCCAAGGCAACTCTTGAAATAGTGAATATTCCTCCTCCACAGTCTGAAGGATTAGCACCAATCACTTTGGAGACTGGAGAAATCATGTGGATTCATCCTGATCTAATAGCAGACTTTGAATCTCCTTCTCCTCAAAAGATTATTTCTCGAAAGTCCAAGAAGGCTGGAAAGATCAAGTCATGTCATATGACTTCTCTTGGGTCTACCTCTGACACAGAGCCAAAAGACAAAGAAGAAGCACTTGTTAGTGCTACTCGAACGGGGAAACCTTATCTAAAGGATTATTCTAAAAATCCTGAAGATCCTACTGATATCCCTTCAGCTGCTAAAGATGCTCCTAATGTTCCTCCTGAAGAAGAATCATCTACTGCACCTGTTTCTTCAACTACACCAGTTGAACCTGTTCCTCCCAAGCCCACAACTCTTGATAAAGGCAAGCAACAAGCTCAGTTTGATAAACCAATCAAGAACTCTTCCTTTTGGACTTCAGAAGCCTTACAACTTCGACATTTTGGCTCAACTTGCTAATACTCCAGCTAGAATGTCCCTCTTTGAACTTCTACGTCTTTCTAAAGAAACTCGGGAGACGTTAAGTGAAGCACTTCTACAAGCTGACTCTTGTCTTGCACAATTGAAGAAGCCAGATGCGGAACCTGCCACTTGCTTACATTGCAACAGTGTATTGGAGATTATCCCCAATATCACCTTTACACAAGATGACATACTACTGGAGGATAATCGACATGACCGACCTCTCTACTACACTGGTTATATTGATACGATGAAGATAGATCGTATCCTCATTGACCCAGGGTCTGCTATAAGCATAATGCCAAAGAGTTTGTTGGATGAACTAAAAATCCCTCTTCACAAGCTCTCCAAGACGGTTACTACTATCTTGGGATTCAATCAAAGCCGAAGTGAGCCTTTAGGAAAGATTCATCTGAAGCTTCAGATAGGCGATTTCAGATCTAAAGTCACTTTCTATGTGATCGAGATCGCGGGATCCTATAATCTTCTTCTGGGGAGGCCTTTTCTTCATGAAAATAATGTGGTGCCCTCTACTCTTCATCAATGTTTTAAATACATTGATAGCAATGGAAGAGTACAAAAAGAAGTTGCTGATATAAATTCCTTCCATGGGGTTGAAGCTTATTTCAATGATTCCCGAATGTACAAAGAAGAGTATACAAGGATCATACAAGCTATGGAGAAAGAAGATGCACAAAGTGAGACTTTAATAATCCCTGTTAAAGGTCGAACTACTCAGCAACAATCTCCTAAACCCTCTGGAGAAGATTCTTTCATCATTCCAGTGAGTGGACGGATCTCTCCGTTACCTCAGTCATCTACTCAAAATATACTGATCATTCCTGTCAGTGGGCGTACTACAGTTCCTGTATCTTTACAGGATACTCTGCTAATTCCAGTTGGAGGGCGGACTACTCTTCCATCTCAAGCTTCAAGGAAGCTCACATCTTCTGAGCAATTTGTTATCGATCTTAATCGAAACAAAGCTTCTTCTTCTTCTTCTCCTTTAGTCATTGATTTGGCTAAAATCTCTAAGGCTCAGCCTTCTCCCAATGTAAATATTGCTGCTTTTACATTTAATGAAAAGTCTCCACCTTTGCAGTACGTTGATGTGTGTAATTATGTTCATAGTTATTTACATCTGTTAGATGACTTGAACACAATAACTATAGGAGTTGTACAGACTGTTCATACAGATGTATTTCTAGAACCTGTACAATCTTCGTACTTTCTAGTTCCCAGCAGAAAGCCAGGAGACATTCCAATATTCTTCTACAAAGGGCCTCAAAATCCTTCTGATCTTGAAGATGATGACAAAAATGATGATACTGGAAGATTACAACTACGTCGTTATAGTCAGCAATCTAGAGACATCATCAAAAATATGGGCTATGACTTCAGGACTGGCCTCAATGATGGAAAAGGAAGAAAAATGCCTATTCGGATTCCTCCTTTGAAATATGGAAGGACGAAATGCGGATTGGGTTATACTGCTCCTACTCCTTTCATCAATATTATCCATGAAGATCCCGAGTCTGACGAAGATAAGAGATCTGATTCTTCTAGTACCACTTCTTGGGATTTCGATACGAGTATCGGTGACTTCTATTGTAATCTTCTGTCTTCCAATATGGTTTCCATTGACCATTCTGAAGAAAGTGATGAAGACGAAGAAGAGTTTGAAATCTCACCTGAATCAGAACATTGGGCCCAAAGGTTAGATAATCAATGGGAATTTCGATTTGAGCAAAAAGAACCTCCGACTGAAGATAAACTTGTTCAAATAGATGTTGGTGAAGAGGGATCTCCCAAACCAATATTCATCAGTGAAAGTCTTTCAGAAGCTGATAAACAAGACATGATCAAACTCATTCGTGATTACATCGATGTCTTTGCTTGGAGTTATGAAGATATGCCAGGGCTTGATCCTCAAATTGTAACTTACAAGCTCAATATCTTGCCGAATGCTAAACCGGTCAAACAACAACAGCGACGATTTCGTCCAGACATTATAGATGCAATTGAAGCTGAAGTCAATAAACTCATTACCTCTGGGTTTATTAGAGAGGAACAACATCCCGATTGGGTGGCTAACATTGTTCCTGTTCTTAAAAAGACTGGCAAGATCAGAGTATGCATAGACTTTCCGCGATCTCAACGCGACATGTCCTAAAGACGAATTCCTTCTACCAATCACTGATGTCATGGTTGATAATACCTGTGGATTTGAACGAATGTCATTCATGGACGGGTATTCTGGGTACAATCAGATCAAAATGTTTCCAGAGGACGAGAAGCACACTTCTTTCAGAACGCCGATTGGTACATACTGTTATACAGTTATGCCATTCGGTCTCAAGAATGCAGGAGCAACTTATTAACGAGCTATGAGCACTATATTCCGTAAACATTTGCGGAAAATAGTCGAATGCTATGTTGATGATATTGCAGTCGAAAGTCGACAAAAGGAGGATCATATCCAAGATTTGAAGACTATATTTGATCTAATGCGTAAGCATCAATTAAAGATGAACCCTACTAAGTCCTTCTTAGGCGTCTCTAGTGGTAAATTTCTTGGCTTCGTCATTACCTCTAAAGGTATACACGTGGATCCCGAGAAGATCAAAGCCATCCAAGAGATGCGTCCTCCACGCACCTTAAAAGAGCTACGAGGATTTCAAGGAAGAATCGCTTATATCAGGAGATTCATCTCTAATTTATCAGGATGCTGCAGACCATTCAACAAACTTATGAAGAAAGGTGTCTCTTTTGTCTGGAATGATGAATGTCAGAAAGCATTCGATGATATAAAACAATATCTAATGAGCCCTCCAGTATTGGTACCCTCCCGTCTCAGGAATACCGTTCCTCCTCTATACTCGAGCAATGAGTCATTCATTAGGTGCATTACTCGCTCAAAAGAATCAAAATGGCCATGAACAAGCCATTTATTATCTCAGCCGCACTATGACCGGAGCAGAACCTCGATATTCACCGGTTGAAAAAGAATGTCTAGCTTTGATGTTTGCTGTCCAAAAGACACGTCATTATATCATTGGCCAGACTATTCATGTCGTCTCCAGGATCAATCCTATACGGATCATGATGAAGAAACCCAGTGTTTTGAATTCTCGATTGGCTAACTGGGGAATCTTACTTGCTCAGTATGACATGCACTATATTCCTCAGAAATCAGTCAAAGGACAAGCTTTAGCTGATTTTCTGGCTGCTCACTCAATTCCAGAAAATTCAAAACTCTATGATGAAATCCCAGATGAAGTCCTAGATTCAAATTAAATTGCTGAAGAAGATCCTACTTGGCGTCTATTCTTTGATGGAGCATCAAGAATTGGTCCTAATGACGATATTGTCGCTGGAGTTGGAATTGTTCTTGTATCGCCAGAAGGTCTTGCTATCCAAAGAGCTTATTCTCTTGATCAGCCATGTTCAAACAACGTAGCTGAGTATAATGCACTACTTATTGGTCTTCAACTCGCTAAACATCTGAATATTCAACATTTGGAGGCGTATGGAGACTCTAAGCTCATTGTCAATCAGATCAGGGGTACTTATGAAGTTCGTCATCAAGATCTGGTTTCTTATCATAGAGCAGCTATATCTATGGCTTCTTCGTTTGAAGAATTCTTCATTGAACATGTTAGGCGAGCATGTAACACAGAAGCTGATGCTCTTGCTAATCTTACGGCGGTCCTGGCTATTCCAATCAGACGGCAACAAATGATTGTTATTCGTAATCGAGAATTATTTCATCTTGAAAATAACTTGACTCTAGGACTTCCAGTTGACATTGAAGAATCAACATCTCATGACGTCAACACAACAAGAGGATTTGGATTCAATCGTAAATCGATGTCATCTTCATCCGATTCCAGCATGGAATTCATCTTCAGTAACTCGACTAAGAATCAGAATACGGATAAAGATTGGAGACTTCCTTTCTTAGATCTCGTATTATATGATATTCTTTCGGATGATCCGAATGAGGCAGCATCTATCAGACGACGATCACTCAGATTCTACTACAATCATACAACAAGAACCTTATATCGTCGAGCTTATGATGGTTTACTCCTTCGATGTGTTGCCGGTGACGAGGCTCAACAAATCATTCGCGAAGCACATGATGGAATTTGTGGAGCACATCAGCCTGGACCAAAACTTCAAGACCGTATTCGACGTATGGGTTATTATTGGCCCACTATGGTATCTGATGCCATCGAATATGCAAAGAAGTGTAAAGCTTGTCAAATCCATGCGGATTTTATTCATCAACCCTCGGAATTTCTACATCCGACGGCAGCATCATGGCCCTTCGAAGCTTGGGGCATGGACATTGTCGGCCCGATCAATCCGCCGTCATCAAAAGGTCATCGGTTTATTCTCGCAATAATCGATTACTTCTCCAAATGGGCCGAAGCCATTCCTTTATCTGAAGTTAAGACGTCCAATGTCATCAGCTTTATTAAGCACCACGTCATCTACAGATTTGGTGTTCCTCGACGCATTATTCATGATAACGGATCACAGTTCGTCAGCCAGAAATTTATTCGATTCTGTGACGATCACCGGATCAATAATGTGGCTTCTACCGTATATAATCCGACAGCTAACGGATTAGCAGAAGATTTCAACAAGACTATCATCAAACTCCTAAAGAAGTTTGTCTCCACTAACAAACGTAATTGGAGTGACAAGCTCGGAGAATGTTTGTGGGCTTATCGCACTACAGTTCGTAATGCTACCAAATGTATACCTTTCTCTCTGGTGTATGGTTGTGAAGCTGTTCTTCCATTAGAGATTCAAATTCCTTCTTTAAGGATAGCAATCGCTAATGAACTCACTGCTGAAAATAACGATCGTCTTCGACTTTAGGAATTAGAAGCTCTGGATGAAAAGCGATTATCTGCTCAACAGAATATTGAATTCTATCAAGCTAGAATTTCAAGAGCTTTTAATAAAAAAGTCAGAGTTCGATCGTATCAAAAAGGAGAACTTGTTCTAACAGTTAGACGTCCTATGACTATGACTCATATGAGTAAGGGCAAATTTGACGCAAAGTGGGAAGGTCCCTATATTGTGAGCAAAGTTTTCTCAAATGGAGCTTATCAACTCTCAGAGTTGGATGGTCGAAAAGTTTTGATGCCTATTAATGGTAAATTCCTTAAAAAGTACTATGTATAAATGTAAATACTTGTAATCATCAGACAGTTTCATTTTGATCATAAATGATGATACATGATATTAAGGAAGATCACTATCATCCTTTTCTACATTTGGACGTGGGCCACTACTGTCCTTCTCGAAGACGTGATCAGCAAAAGAACCGAGAACCACCTTGCTAGAACCCACGAGGAATTTACAAGCGGCCATCCTCATGGCTTCCTCTTCTTCAGTCCTTCCTGGTTCGAGCAGGAAATCCAAAATGTCCTTTGGTGGCTTGGGTGCAGACGAACCTTCGCCTGCTTCCGTCTTCTTCGTTTTGACTGGATCAGCAGGGCGTTCTTCAGTGCCTTTCTGAACCTTTGAGGCTATCTCAGTCTTCTTGGATGCTTCTCCAGATGACATTTTTATGTTGAGGAGTAGAAGTATTCGTTTTCGTCAGATTTCTGCTACATTTATAGGCAGAAGTTCCTCATTCATCCGACGTTTCACATATTCATTAATGCTTGACGGTTCATCCGTTCATTTCTCACATTCATCAGACGGTTCGCCCGTTCATTAATACTTGACGGTTCATCCGTTCATTTATTACATTCACTCGACAGTTCATCTATTCATCATTTCCTAACGGTTCATTCGTTCATAATCTTCTATCAATTTATTAAGTGGGGATTCGTTAGTTATCATGTTTTCATAACCTCTGAATTAATTCCGAATCTACTTACTCATTTGTCATGTTTTGACCTCTACATAGAAATCAATCTATTTTCTTTTGAGTTCCTACATATTATCACGTCCATAATACCTCTGATAATATCATATACTCTAAAACAGAAAAGATGATTTTATTATCTATCATGTCCACAATTCATCCACAAATACAAATCATTGAGCATAGAAGAATTGTCATTTCCATTCTCATTTCACCATAAAAAGTCTATTACATTTTCTTAGACTTTCTTACAAATCATAATGGAAATCTATTACAATCTTGGATTTTCATTCTACAACCACAACAATAACCTAATAGAGATCTATCTTCTTCTTTGGATCTTCTCCGTCAGACCTTCTCCGTCAGGTTCGCTGTTGGTTGCAATTCCTGACTGTCTGGATCTCAGTCACGACCAGATCAGCAGGAATCAAACTCTGGTCTTCTCTCTCAGACGAGAGAAGAACCACAGAGTGTGGTAGCCCGAAGTCGTGGTGCTGCCAATACAACTGGTGGATTAGGAGCGACCTTTCAGAGGAGACAGGAATGTATCCAACCTTGGGATACAATTCCTAGTTCTCTCGTAAAGGAACTCTACTACCCCGATTTCTCGGTAGTAGAGTTGACTCCACCATCCAACTCTCGTGTATAAAGGCTCTTCCTACCATCTAAGGAAGACCCTTCTATCCCACGAAGAGTTCTGAGTTGTCTGATTTACGCGTCAAAAGCGTATGAGCTCCCTGATGTAGATGTCAGCAGTATATTCTCCACAGCATCCACATCCCCAATGCCAGTTCTGAAGAAAATTTTCAGCCAAGTTTCTGCAGAAAGCATTAAGAAGAAAAAGATTAGATCAACAGAAATCATTCAGCGTGCATTTATCCAACAGAGACAGGCGTGTATTGTTCAAATCAGAAACAAGAAACAGAAAGCCTATCTTCAACAGCAAAAATAAGTACACGTACTACACTGACTTACCTTCAAGTTTGGTGCTAAGGATTGGCAAACTCATGTTTGATACAGTGCGCAGAAGTCAAACATTAGAAAACATTGCTTTTCCGTTTGAGAGTGAAATCTCCCAAAAATTTCATTCTCAAAGAAGAAGAAGAGGAATGGGAGATGAGTATCTGCGAAACTCTTCCATCTATTTAAAGGGCAAAGTACAAGTCTATTCTTGGAAAAGATCCGCATAAATAGCGCTCGTAAACTGTGGAATAAGTGTCACGTGTGCTTTGGAAGACAGAGCAACATTGGAAATAGTCAAAGGGTGCTAATTAATATTCTTCATTAATGCACGCAGATCAAACACATAAGTTGTACTTCATTCTTCAAAGGCACTGATGGCCTTACAAAAAAATAAAACAAAAAGAGTGCAACAAAAGCATAAAAGTCACGCTCTATTTCCCAGAGCGACTGAGCTTGGTGCCTAGTTCTGCTACGCTCCTAACTCCCAGACGGTGCAACAGAGCTTTAAACATTTCACGCTGCTCTATGAGGCTGCGTCCATCAGAAGAGGACGAGCCATCCAAGCCAAAATAGCTCAAGAAATTCTTGGCTAGTTGCAAGGGATCATCTTTGAGCTCGAAGACAAGGGGCTCTGGCTCTTCAACCCCAAAAGTGGGGTCACCATGGGAACAAAAGCCCAACTTGCGTGCATCTTCCTCAGCTTTCTCCTTTGGTGTCATATTGACGTAAGATGAAGATTAAAAATGAAACTTCTTCCTGTTTATATAACAGAGTTTTGCCGACGGTTCATATTCTACCATAAATTGGATACAAATCAGTCTCGGAGAACGAAGAGTCATTATGACATTTAATAAGTTCATTTGGATGTTTTCAAAGAACTTCGAAGTCTTTTCGACTTCCGAAAAATTTGAAGTCATCTCAGCGTGACTAAATCCATTTTATCATCTCTATTTTAAAGTATTTCGAAATAATTTATCATTTTTCGAAAACTTTGAAGGGGGTTTTGTAGGCCTAAAAAAATGAAAGTCACGCTGAGTTGATCAGGACAGAGTCAAAAGTCACGCTCAGTTGATCCAGACAATATAAACAAATCACGCTGGGAAGACAGCTCATCATTTGTCAAAGAGTAATTATGACTGACAACACGACAGTCGAAGAATATCTTTTCGTATGCCACGTATACACAGAATTCGAGAGATCATCGCCGTCTATTACGTGATTTTCGAAATCTTCTTCAGCAAGACTCAGCCTTCGTCGAGTTGGCGTACCAAAAGGGGTTTCTTGTCATTTAATGCGACTGATAAAGCAATCACTGTCAGAGATTTTGTGTCAGTCGAGACACGCCGAATCAAGATAGCTGGCAATTCTATCTCAAGTCTGCGTGTATTTGTGATCTTCATCTCAAGTTTGCGTGGATTCTGAAGTTTTCTTCCTCAAATTTGCGTAGATTTTGAAGCTCTTTGCCTCGAGTCTGCGTGGATCCTGAAGCTTCCTGCCCCAAGTTGCGTGGATTTTGAAGCTTTCTACACCGAGTTCGCATGGATTTCGTCTTCAACAAGTCTGCGTGGATTTCATCAAATTGGAGTACGTGGCAGCCATGCCACTGATCTCTCGCCTGCGTGTCCTGTAACTTGCACACGACTCATACATGATCGCCATGTGTCCAACAGTTACAAGCCACGTCCAGTAACTGCTCACTAGCCTTGCGTATGTTAAATCCTGCGTGATTTTCAACTAAGCACAGGCTGTGAAGACAGTTATCTTTTCAGTTATTATTTTTGACTCTATAAATAGAGTTCTTTTTCTCATTCATTGTACAGATACACTGATATCTACTGTCAAAATTTTGAGAGCTTTTCTTCTTCGCATAGTCCAAGGGATAAAGCGATCGTCTTCTAGATCGGATTCCTACAGTTGTAATTTTCCCAGAAATACAACAAATAAAGAGAATTTCTTTATAGAAAACAGTGATGTGACATCATCCTTTGAAGTAGACTTCGGAAGGAGAGTGGAGTAGATGATGCGATGCAATTCATAACTAAACAAATTCAAGTTATTGGCCTTGAACTTTCCAGAGCGAACTCGATCAGGGGCACAGAGTTCAGCTTTGAAACTAGCAAGTGTCGTGCCGTCGGGAAATCAAATTCAGTGATATCATCAAGCGGTGCACCTTCGTTAGAAATACCAAGGATTTCTGCTAAGAGGACATCATTAAACTCGATATCTAGTCCGCCAACACGAGTACTTACGTCAAACGTGTTTAGTACGATATTGCAATAAAAAAGTCTAATGGCATTAGTAGCTATCGGGAGACAAACTTTAGCAAAGTGTTGTAACCCTAATGCCTTAAAATAAGGGCGGTGATCTGGAAACACAGTCCATTTGATAGGAGCGCCTGTGCATATGGATCTCATAGAAAAGTCTCCATACCACAGAAGGGCTTGATCTAGGGTTTGAAAATAAAACCCATCGAACGCGCCATCGTTCGATTGAACTGGCGAAAAGAGGGAATCCGTGTGTGGATGTGAAGATGATCCTTCCTCACTAGGATTGGTCGTCTTCTTCCTCTTGAAGGGGTTGAATCCCTTAGGCGGCATTGTGCAAATAAAGTAAATATGCACGAATTTAAAAGGAGGAGAAATACGGAGTTATACCTCCCAAGATTCAAGTATGCTGTATAGGACAACGATCTTCCGCACGAATCCAAAATTTGGATGGATTTTACCACGTAGATTGGGAGAAACGAAGTGGTGAAGAACTAGGGTTTGGAGAACTTCGCAGCGGCTGCTGTTGCTGTGGAAGATGTTTTAGAAGCAATGAATAAGAAGAGGCTCTCGGGTTCTGGTTATATAACCAGATACCACTAACCGAACTCGGACCGAATTCGGTCTGAACTCTGGCCGAATTCGCCTAGGGGTTCTGTTAGTTGGTTTGGGCCACTTTCTTTTTCATTGACTCATTTCAAAAATTTAATTCAAAGATTAGTAATTTCAACCTTCAATTAATATAATTAATAGTATTTTATAGATTAAATTTCATTACACAGCGATTGTCTCAGATTAGCTGTAGGAGTACTGTCCCAGCTGGCGGAGGTTCACCGAGGAACCCTTAAGTACCGCTTCGCTTCAATCGTAGTTGTGGTGACAGACATACTCTTTATTGGCCTGTCTCTAACACAGTTTTTGCGTATTGAAATATAATCATAAAACAAAATTAATTAACATTATTGACGTCCAAAAATTCCTAATTCTCGACGTAAATAATTGAAACGATCTTCTGCTAGAGGTTTTGTGAAGATGTCAGCTAATTGATTCTCAGTGTCTATGTATACAAGGTCAATATCTCCATTCTGATGATGATCTCTAAGAAAATAATGTCGGATCTCGATATGCTTAGTACGAGAGTGACATACTGGATTCTTAGTCAAATTAATTGTGCTCGTGTTGTCACAGAAAATAGAAATGTGTGAAAAATAAATCATAGTCTTCTAAGGTTTGTTTTATCCATAAAATCTGAGTACAACAACGTCCTGCGGCGATATACTCAGCCTCTGTTGTTGATAGGGCTACAGAATTTTGCTTTTTACTAAACCATGAGACTAAAGCCTTGCCTAAGAAATGACATGTGCCGCTGGTACTTTTTCTATCAACTTTGCATCCAGCAAAATCTGCATCCGAGTAACCAATAAGGTCAAAGGACTTAGTTTTGGGATACCATAAGCCAACAGAAGAAGTGCCCTTAAGGTATCGAAAGATACGCTTAACTGCGCACAGATGTGATTCCTTTGGATTAGCTTGAAAACATGCACACAGGCAAACACTAAACATAATATCTGGATGACTAGCAGTTAAATAAAGTAAACTACCGATTATACCTCGATATTTACGTGTGTCGACCAGCTTGTCTTGTTTATCAATATCAAGCTTTGTTGAAGTTGCCATCGGAGTGCCAATAGGTTTGACATTATCCAGATAAAACTTCTTTAGCAAATCTTTTGTGTACTTGGCTTGATTTATGAATGTCCTATTGTCAGTTTGTTTGATTTGCAGTCCGAGAAAGAATTTCAGCTCTCCCATCATTCTCATCTCAAACTCATTCTGCATACACTTAGAGAATTCTTGACAAAGAGATTCATTAGTAGATCCAAATATAATATCATCAACATAGACTTGTATTAAAAGAATATTATTATTCAAAGACTTTATAAACAAAGTAGTGTCAACTTTGCCCTTTGAAAAACCGTTGTCAAGTAGGAAAGAGCTTAGACGATCATACCAAGCATGAGGGGCTTGTTTTAAACCGTATAAAGCTTTCTTCAACTTGAAAACATGATCAGGGTTTTTAAAATCTGTGAGACCTGGAGGTTGTGCTACAAAAACTTCTTCTTTTATAAAACCATTTAAAAATGCACTCTTGACATCCATTTGAAATAATTTGAAATTATGAAAACATGCAAATGCACATAACATGCGAATGGATTCTAATCTCGCAACTGGGACATAAGTCTCATCGTAGTCGATACCTTCTTCCTGATTGTATCCTTGAGCTACGAGTCGAGCCTTGTTACGAGTCACTAAACCATTCTCATTAAGTTTATTTCGGAATACCCAACGGGTGCCAATGACCGGATGATCAATAGTCCTGGGAACAAGTTCCCAAACTTGATTCCGTTCAAATTGGTTTAATTCCTCATGCATAGCATCTAACCAAAAATGATCACTACATGCTTCATCAATGGTTTTGGGTTCTAGCTGTGAAATGAATGTAACACTAGAAACAATATCTCTACTGAATGTACGAGTACTTACACCTTTGGTAATATCACCAATTACCAAATTCTTTGGATGATCAGCCGTAAATTTTAATCTTTTAGGCAGACTCCGAAGGTAGCTGCTTCCGGGTTCTTCTCTTGGAGAATCAGCTGGTGTTGAGCTTGGTACAGTTAGATCTTCGTCATTGTCATCGATAGTCATTTGATTCAATTCATCAAAGGTGACGTTGATTGATTCTTCGATGATCATAGTTCGTTTGTTGAAGACTCTGTATCCTTTGCTCTTGGCCGCATAACCTAAAAATATACCTTCATCGGCCTTTTCGTCAAACTGTCCCAAATTATCTTTTGTATTAAGAATAAAGTATTTACAACCAAATATTCTAAAATATAAACTGATGGAATTCTATCAAACCATAACTCAAATGGAGTCTTCTTCGATTTGGGTCGAATTAGAACTCTATTGAGAACAAAACAAGCTATATTGACAGCTTCAGCCCAGAAATACTTGGGTAGACTAAACTGGTTTAACATTACTCTGGCCATTTCGGATAGAGTTCTGTTCTTACGTTCCACAACTCCATTTTGTTGTGGAGTCCTAGGGCAGGAGAACTCGTGTACAAAACCGTATGTGTCACAAAATTGCTCAAACTCTGCATTCTCGAATTCGCCACCATGATCGCTTCTAATACGAGTGATCATATAACCTTTTTCATTTGTACTTTCTTGCAAAAGGCGACAAATTTGGATAATGCATCATTCTTGTGTGTCAAAAAGTATACCCACGTGTATCTAGAGTAATCATCTACAATTACAAAAGCATATAACTTACCTCCGAGGCTAGCAACTCTGCTAGGACCAAATAAGTCCATATATTGCAATTGTAGAGGTCTAGTAGTACATACTGCGTTTACTGACTTGAATGTGGATCTGGTAGCTTTGTTCTTTTTACATTGGCTGCATACTGAATCTTTCTTGAATGTTATGTCCGGTAAACCGCGTACTAGCTTCTTCGTTGATAATCTTGAGATTGTGTCCATATTTGCGTGACCGAGTCTCATATGCCACAAATGACTCTCATCACTTTTAGCCATTAAGCATCTACCTGAAATGTTAGTTTCTTCCAACAAATCGAAAACATATATGTTGTCTTCCCTGATGCCTTCAAAGATAGTACTACCAGTTGAGCTATCAACTATAGTACATTTGTCTTTGCCAAAGTTGATGCCATAACCATGATCAGCTAAATGACTTATGCTGAGTAGATTATGTTTCAACTCGGTAACCAGACAGACATCCTTAATCACAGGATAGGGAGACTTACCAACATCACCGATACCCTTTCAAGTTATTACCGAAGGAGACATAACCTTCCTTCTTCTTCTTCGACAGTGTTACAAATAATATAGCGTTACCGGTCATATGCCGTGAACAACCGCTGTCGAGGATCCATTTGCTTTTAGCATGTGAAAGGTGTTCTACCTACAAAATAGTTTGCAGATGAAACTTTTGGTACCCATTTCTTGTAGGGTCCTGAAATGTTAGCTTTTGGTATCCATACATAAATATTTAAATCAACAAGCTTTCTGATTCTACATACAGGAGAAATATGACCAGTATGGCCACAATAATGACATTGTGCATGTTGAGTGTTGAAAGCTGAGTGGTGTGCATGGTTGGTAGGTTTAAGTTTTCTAGTATAGAAGAAAGCATACCTATAATCCTGTTTGGGCTTAACCTTTTGGGGTAAAGGTTTGATATGGTTAGGTCTGACAGTGTTTGGTTTGGGAATGTTTCGATTATTCGGTAAGTGACACGTGTTAGGATAGGAAGCAGCAGTCTCAGGCTAGTTTTCCTTACCTAATTTCCAAACTTTTGGAAGTGTCATACAACTTAGTATAGTCAGAAGTGAGTGCTTCCATTCTGACTTGTGCACATTGAAGACTTTTTTTCTCTTTAGAAAGTTCTTCTTTCAGTTGGTTAATAATTTTGTCTTTCTCTTCAGATGACTTGGTAGTCTCGTGTAATAAGAGCTTGACAGATGAAAGCTCACCAGACTCACTAACATTATTTCTAACCTCAACTAGTTGGTCGGTAAGTCTTCCTATTTCACCTTTGTACTCTTTGAGTACCTTCTTAGAGGCCTGATATTTGCTATGCAGTTTCCTGTAATCACTTATCAGTTCACTGAAGGCTTCTCCTAATTGCTCAAAGGTGAAGTCATCATATGTATCAACTATAGGTTCAAAGAGTACCTAATCGGATGCCATAAAGCATACGTTTGCAGCGTCTTCTGATTGTTCATCTTCTGAGTCGCTGGCTTCACTTTCATGCCATATGCTGGTGTTGGCATACTTCCGTGATGTTGATCTCTTCAGGTTCCTTTTCTTATACCTGTTGCTCTTTTTGCTTGATGATGAGTTTGTAGGACAATCCTTCTTTATGTGTCCCTTCTTCTTGGAGCCGTAGCAGACAGCGTCATCTTGATACCAGTTGTTGCTGCTATTGTTTTCTTTGGATTTCTTCTCATATCTCATGAATCTTTTGAATTTCCTTGCTAGGAGTGCTTGATCTTCAGCATCAGATTCACTGCTGTCTGAATCACCTTCAGCAGCTTTTCTGTGCTGAGCCTTGAAAGCGATAGTCTTCTCCTTTGGTGCAGGCTCTTCAAAATCTTGTAGCTCCAGTTCATGAGTGAGTAGCTTACCCATGAGTACTTTGAGGGACATAGTTGTGAGGTCGTTCCCTTCAATGATGGCAGTAGCCTTTGGAATCCAGTTCTTGGAAAGTGCTCGCAGGAGTTTGCGAATCTTTTCATGGTTACTGTAATCTTTGCCTAGGAAGGACAAAGGATTTACAATATCCAAGAATCTTTCGAACATCTGAGTAACTGTTTCGTTGGGCTTCATCTTGAACACCTCATACTCTTGAGTAAGTCTGCAGACCTTTGATTCTTTGACTTGAGTTGTGCCTTCATGTGTGACTTCAAGAAGCTTCCACACTTCATTAGCAGTTGTGCAGATAGACACCCTGTTAAATTCAGTTCTGTCTAAAGCACAAAATAAAGCGTTAATAGTACGTGCGTCAAAACTGGCCTTTTTTTTTCTTCCTCTGTATATCTGTTATGGGGTTTTTCAATTAAAACTCCATCAATATTTATACGAGGTGGCTTTTGATAGCCATCAATAACAATAGACCATAAATCAAAGTCAAGAGATTTCAAGAAGAAACTCATCCGTGTTTTCCAATAGGTATAATTTGTACCATCAAACAGTGGAGGTCTGATTGTGGCCTGGCCTTCACTTATGAATTTCACAGTTGCCATGTGTTGTGCTGTGATCTATATAACAATTAATTAAATGAATAAATAATTGTAATGTTACCTTGCTTTACCGGTAATACCTGCTCTGATACCAATTGTAGGAACGAAATCGTAAAGCAGAATACTTTAGAGGGGGGTGAATAGAGTAGGTAGCGGAATAATGCTAATTAAAAATTATTAGCAGCAAGATCACAAAATAATAATCACAACTAAATAATGTAAAGGCAGAGATAAGAAAGCAAACACAAAGACAGCGATGTATACTGGTTTTCCTCTATTGAGGACTAGTCCAGTCGGTAGAACTCTTGCTACCAGTTGAATCCACTATTTGCAAAACTGCAAGTTTTCTTACGAAGTCCTTGCAACTTCTATAACGCGAGCTTTGATACGAAGAACTCGTCCAACTTCAATTGTGAAGAGGTATTTTTCTATCAAGCCTTCTGATTACAATCACCCAGAAACTTCTAGACCGTACCGTACTGGCAAATCGACTAGAGGATTGTAACTGGCTTGGGATCTAAAAATTAATGCTCGTGAAAAACTCTTTGGAAGACAGTAGGCTTTAAATAGAGAGAAGATTGAAAGTGAATGAGTGAGTTAAAATGATCGAAATCCTTCTCTATTTATAGGAGTTCCAAAGACAGAATTCTGGCAGAATTCGGGCAGAATTCGAGCAGAACTCGATGAGCAAATCTCGGTCAAATCCGCAACTGCAGGAGGACCAAGTTCCAAGGAATTCAAAAATCAAAACGGCCACTAACCGAACTCTGGCCGAACTCTGGCCGAGTTCTGTCAGGGTTTGGTTAGGGTTTTTCAAAATAGATTTTGGGGAATTTTGAAAACCTTTTTGGAGCTTTTGTAAATACGAATGTTTTTAAAACTAAGTACATTTTAAAAACATTTTGAAATCATTTTGGAATAGCCTATTTGCCAGTACGACTCGGTGTACAATGTATTTCTAGACTCAATAAAATAAAAGATTACATTGCTCAAAGAAATACAGACTCGAACATGCAAACAATGCTTTCGGTCTTGAACTGAGTAGATAGCCGTTCTTGATCATGTCCAAGAGTCCGAGATATCCTGACTAGCTCCATATATCGAGACAGAGTTTGATCAATTATTAAAATCAGTTTGACCATATGACCAATGGGCCAACAAAGTGCATGTTAAAATAACTGAAAGTAAGCAAAGCCAACAGTTCAACATCTCATCTCAATTCTGAGTCATGTTCAACGACTAATCATTCCATCATTACCATCATTCCACTTGGTGATCTCCATGATCCCAAGCCTCATCATTCCTCATTCATTGATTCATTACATATTTCTCATAGCATTCCTCTCAACGAGGAACCAACAACATTTCATTCATTTCAAAGGGACAAGCAGCTTTTGATTCATTTCGTTGGGACAATTATTATTCAGTTCATTGCTTATACGAAAATAGGCAACATCTCATTTCTTTACAACAGTTATATAGAGAGTACATGTAAGCCCCTAGTTTTTAAATATTATTTTTATAATTTTTAAATAGTGTTTATAGCTTTAAAATAAGTTGTTATAATTATTTAAAATTTTCTAGAATTTTTAATAATTTTTTAAATGAATTTTATACCTTAAAATATCAATATGCAATTTGTTGAATTGTTTAAATATCAATATGCAGTTTGTTGAATCGTTTTAATATCAGTTTAAAATTTAATGATTTGTTTTAATTGTGGTTTGCAAATTATATTTGCAAACCGATAGAAGTAGGATTATATTGCAAAACCCCTAAACTTTGGGGGCCTTGCTGCAAACTACCCATCACCCCCCCCCCCCCCCACGTTCTTTCTCTCTCCTCTCTCCTACGACCGACGACCGGGCCGACCACCGCCTCGACGACCCGGCCGACCTAACCCCCTTTTCGATCGCCATACCCTCCCTATAAATACCCCCCGACCCAAAACCCTAACCCTAATCTATTTTCCGACCACCCCAGCCTAGCCTAACCGCCGCCCTCACTTCTCCTTCTCCGGCCACTTCGCCGAAACCCCACCACCGTCCACTTCCCGACGAGCGACCACCCCCATCCAGTTCGCCTCAACCAGACGAACTCCCCTCCGTTTTTCTCCGACCGCCCCGACGACTCCTCCGCCCTACAGAAGCCCTGCTCTTCGACTCGAAGTCGGACACGTACGTGTCACCTCGCTTTTTCTTCTCTAATTCGACTCGTCTTAGTTCGAGTCGTACGTGTCGTGCACGACTCGAACACAGGACTCAACCGTTCTTCGTGTCCTTAACTGTCAGGACACGAAGAATATGTTATCGGGTTTAAAACCCATTAACCTAAAATCCATAATAAAATTAACCCAAACCCTATCCCTAACAGCTAACTTGAGCTGACCACCTGAACAGCCCGAGTGTGTTAAACCCCCTTCCCCCTTGGCCGAGTTCGAGCCCCCCGTTCCTTTCTTTTTGTTTTGTTTTGTTTTTATTTTATTTTATTATATATATGTATATATGTATATATATATATGAGGCTCCCATCAAAATATTAAATCCCAACCACTGCTGGATGTGAATTTTCTTTGGATTCTCCATAAAACCCCACTCTCAATAATGCTCATCCACAACCATTATGAGTGCAAACCCCACTATTTGGATTCTCCATAAAACTCCACTCTCAATAATGCTCATCCACAACCGTTGATTCAGCAAGATTAAATCCCAACCACTCTTTATCTTGGCACAGTCAGCCCTAGGATTCAAAAACCTTTGTGTTTTGTATAATAGATATATATATTATATATATATATATATATATATATATATATATATATATATATATATATATATATATATATATATATATATATATATATATATATATATATATTATATACTGTTGTATATATATATATATATATACTGTATTGTGTATATATATATATATATATATATATATATATATATATATATATATATATATATATATATATATATATATATATTATATTTAGTATTTATATATATATATATATATATATATATATATATATATATATATATATATATATATATATATATAATATATATATATATATATGTGTATATTTATTATATATAATATATATATATATATATATATGTATATATATTCATTATAATGAATATATGTATACATAAATAACTATGTAATTATGTATATATATAAATATAATTGCTGTATATGTATATGTACTTCAAATTATACTTTGTGCAAAATATTATTATGTATAAATTCACAAGTTATTTTATTAGGTAATTTTGTGACTTGTATATTTTGCCACTTTAAAATATATTTATATACATATTTAAATTCCTGTATTTTATAAATCATGGCCAATTGATGTCCAAACCTAGCATGGATTTTGGGCCCAATTGTGTCTAATACATTCAGAGTCTGTACAAGTCATATGGGACTTGATTCATGGCTTTGGGTCCCGTATCTGGACTTCGGTTCAATTTCGAATACGTGGACAAAATAGTAAATAATTAATTAATTATTTTCCAGAAATTGTTACTTGCTGTTTTTGAATTTTTATATATATTTTAATGCTGTAAAAATCTAGGAAAAATTGTATTTAAATACTATGTTAATTTAGCTAATTTATTTTAATTTTTCTAGTATTTAATAAGTAATTTTGGTATTTTATAAAAATAGAAAAATAGAACTCATTTTCAGGATACATATGTTTGCTGATTTTTAATAAATATCTATGAAGGTTTATAAATTCCAGAAAAATTAGTATAAATTTCTATAATTAACAAGAATCATTTTGGTTCTTTATTTTATGTAAATTTGAGCTTTTTGTATATCTCAAAAATTATTGGAACACAGTGTACAGTTTAATTTATTTATTAAATATTTACGACTTACAATGATTTGTGTTGTTTGAGTTATTATAGTATTGGACCTCACCCCGCACTAGTGTAAAGACCCTAGAAAGTTAGTTTGGGTATTGTGTTACCCCACATTGATCTCCTATGTTAAAGTTACCATTTGGCTAGGTGTCCAGTCAGAAAGTTGTGTCGCACAACTAGTATCTTAGTGTTTAACTTAGTATGAAAACTAAGTTTATGTATTATTTCTACAGTGACGAGTCACCAGGCATCTCTAGCATTTCTATCACTACCTTGCTTTGCTAAAGGCAAGTACCTCTACAAACTTTACATACTGCTATATTAATGAACTGTGATCCAACCATGTTAAATGCTGATCCTTGGGGTAGCAAGTTAAATCTTCACATGTTGTATTATTTACAAGTCTCTACCATACTTAGGACAGTTTTATATATCACATGTTTAACAACGGATTAAGGGAAAACTGTTAGTAGTGTACGTGATCATGCCCCCTTCTCCGTTTGTATTTACCGAGCACTGTTACATTCTATATGTAACTTTGTCGTATGCTGATCCCGCGTTTGTGTATGGACATACACTGATGCCATTAAGGGTACGTATGTACACTTCATAAAATTGATATGTACCACTGTATATCCTGATTACCTATTTACCGATCACTCACCTACTACAGTTTTAAACTTTAAAATAAATATTTATTACCATGATGAAATGTATCTAAAACTGGATAAAACAAGATATGTCATTTTATCTCTTTCCATCACATGATTAGTATTATATGTTTGTTAGAATCAGTACTTGCTCCCATCCTGACAGGATAAACGTTGTAGGTATACTTACTGAGGAGGAGTTGCTTTGTGATTCCTATTATGGAGTTGCTGCCGAGGACTTGGATTTATCTTACGAGGATGTACTTGCTGGAAAACTCGTCTAGTTTGCGTAGTTGCTCGGGGTTCGAGAGTAGTCATATTGTTAGACTATGTATTTTGTGATTGGACCTGTATCCAGCTTTACATTATGGACTTGTACTTGGAATTTATTGTGGACGAGCCGACTTTTGTGTTTGGAACATTTCTGACTCCTTATTATATATAGAACTGTTAGCACACTTTAGTCTTATCTTATTATTCTTTAGAACAGCTTACTACGCTTTATCTCAAGCGTAGGCTGGACATGACTCGGCCCGGCCCAACAACTTGGGTAGCGGATCGTGACATATTTTTAGTGGTGGCCCATGCAGGTCCTGACTAAATTATTTGGTTACGTCATTGTACCAAGCATGCCTGCAATTAGGAACTTTAGATAACTAGACAACACTAAGAATGACACTTAGAACACCTAGAGGATTACTAGGATTGCAACATAGGAAACGCATCACATCATATGCTCGTTATTACAATTAGATTTTTCTTATTTATGATTGTTTACTTAAAAGAGTCCTTATAATTTCTTTATTTATTAGATGGTGCTCACCCGCTCATTCCAGTATGCCACACCTGAGAATGGCACACTTCCTATCCAGTCGGTTGACCAGTTAACCGATGCACCTCCACCTCCACCTACTATACTCCCCCACTCCACAAATCCACCAACCTAGATGCCTCCACCACCTTCCACATCACAGACCCAGCAGGACCCGATACTCCCACCACCACCTATTACTATACCTGCCCAGGCTTCCGTCACTCTCGACGGGAACCAACTGCTCACTCTGATCCAGGGGTTCCTAACGACCCATCAGGAGCAGACCACCCTACTCCGTCAGGGCATGGAGCGTTCTGAGGAGCGTACCGTGGTCCCACCACTTGTAGAGCCACGACAAAGAGCAGTGACAATCAAGGACTTCATGGGTCTGAACCCCAAGGAGTTCTTAGGAACAGAGGGCATTATAGTAGCAGATGACTGGCTAGACTCAGTAGAAAGGAAGCTCCTTGGAGCTAGGTTACCGAGTGACCTCCAGGTCGAGGCAGTAGGATTTCTGCTGATAGACTTGGCAGGAGTTTGGTTCAGGAATGAGCCGCTATTCGCGAGAGGAAAGGCCACTTGGGATCAGTTCAAGACCCAGTTCAAGAAGAAATTCTTCTCGACCACCGCTAGGGTAGCCATGGGGCAACGATTCCAGACCATCCAGCAGAGGAATCGTTCTGTTGACGAGTATGCGTCAGAGTTTAGTCGCCTGAGCCATTTCGCTCCTAGTCTAGTTGCAGACCAAGAGGAGATGAGTAGAGTAATAATGGGAGGCGGACCAGTGCCCATTAGAGCTATCTATAGATGCTCTATTACAATAGCTGGGAGAGAGTTTAGGGGACGATTCTTTGTGATGCCACTCCCCGGGTATGATATCATATTGGGGATGGACTGGCTTAGCTATGCCCATGCAGCTATAGACTGTCATGAGGGTAGTATTCTGTTCAGTCTCCCAGGTACGACACCATTCAGTGTCAGGAGTACATGGCCGAAGATCAGCCTAGAACCGAACTGTTGTGAGACAGTTGGAGAGTTAGCACCGCCACATCCTATCATTAGGGAGTTTATGGATGTATTCCCAGAGGATCTTCCAGGACTTTCGCCTGACAGAGATGTGGAGTTCACTATAGATTTAGTACCGGGTTCATCACCAGTATCCTGTGCTTGCTATAGAGTGAACCCCAAGGAGGCCTTTGAGATGAAGGAGTAGATTGATGACTTGTTAAAAAAGGGTTTCATTCGATCTAGTGCTTCTCCATGGGGAGCGCCGATGCTTTTGTGCCGAAGAAGGATGGTACAGTCTGGTTGTATATTGACTACCGGGCGTTGAATACCATCACCATTAAGAACAAATATCATCTACCCAGGATAGATGATTTGTTCGACCAGTTGAGTGGGGCGAAGGTGTTTTCCAGGATAGATTTGAGATCCGGTTACCACCAGGTGAAAGTCAGGGCTGCCGACATCCAGAAGACGGCGTTCAACACAAAGTACGGGCAGTACGAGTTTTTAGTGATGCCATTTGGTCTCACAAATACGCCAGCTGTCTTTATGAACTTGATGAATAAGACATTTCACCAGTATCTGGATAAGTTCGTCGTAGTGTTTATCGACGACATCCTGATATACTCGAAGATGCCGGAGGAGCACGCAGAGCACTTGCAGACAGTATTGGGAATTCTGAGGCAGGAGAGGTTGTATGCCAAATTGTCGAAGTACGAGTTCTTTTTGGACCAAGTGGAGTTTCTCGGTCATATAGTTACTGGAGAGGGGATCTCGGTGGATCCCAGGAAGATTGCTGCCGTTGAGACATGGAAGGCTCCGACGTAAGTTTTAGAGATCAGGAGCTTTCTGGGTTTAGCCGGCTATTATAGGAAGTTCATCCAGGACTTTGCTAGGATAGCTGAACCCATGATAAAACTGACACGGAAGGACGCAGAGTACATCTAGTCAGAGGACTGCCAGGCAGCATTTGAGGAGCTAAAAAGGAGGCTGACGACCGTTCCAGTTCTGACATTACCTTCAGGGTCTGGAGGTTTCACCATATACAACGATGCTTCGGGAAAGGGGCTAGGATGTGTCCTACAGCAGCATGGGAAAGTGATTGCTTATGCATCTAGGCAATTACGGACTCATGAGCAGAACTATCCTACCCACGACCTAGAGTTAGCTGCGGTGATCTTTGCACTCAAGTTGTGGAAACACTACTTATACGGAGAGCGTATGGAAATCTTTACTGACCACAAGAGCTTGAAGTATGTGTTCACGCAGAAAGAGCTGAACATGAGGCAAAGACGATGGTTGAATTTGATGAAGGGCTTCGACATCGATTTACAGTATCACCCCGGGAAGGCAAATGTGGTGGCGGATGCGCTGAGCAGGCATCCGATGGCATGGTATCTGATGATAGATCGACATTTACGGAAAGATATGGAGAAGCTCGGTATCAAGATGGTTCGTCCAGGATCAGTGATATAGATGATGGCGCTTGACATTTAATCAGGTTTGATAGAGCAGATCAAGGAGGCACAGTCTACAGATGAGTGCCTTCGCAGACTTCGAGCCCAGGCTTTAGCTGGATTGCTAGATGACTTCACCATAGCAGAGGATGGATCCTTGAGGCATGGTAGCTGGTTGTACGAGCCGAAGGGAGAGCTGATAGAGGCAGTCTTGCAGGAGGTGCACCGATCTCGATATTCTATTCACCCTGGTGCCAACAAGATGTACCGTGACTTGCGGGAACATCTTTGGTGGCACGGGATGAAGAGGGATGTATCACATTTCATTTCGAGATGCCTAGTTTGCTAGCAGGTCAAGGCGGGGCGTCAGAGGCCAGCTCGTCTATTGCAGCCGTTACCCATTCTCGAGTGAAAGTGGGAACACATTACGATGGACTTCGTCTCAGGGCTTCCTCGTTTCCAAGGAGGGAAGGATGCCATTTGGGTCATCGTAGACAGGCTGACGAAGTGTGCGCACTTCATACCCTTCAAGGTGGAGCTTTCCACCGAGAAGTTAGCAGAGCTATACATGCAGCAGATAGTTCGCTTATATAGAGTGCCCGTGAGCATCGTGTCGGACCGAGACAGCAGATTCACGTCCCATTACTGGAGGAGCTTGCAGGAAGAGTTGGGCAGCCGACTCAAGTTCAGTACAGCGTACCACCCACAGACAGATGGACAGTCCGAGAGGACGATACAGACGCTAGAGGACATGCTGAGGACCTGTGTGCTGGACTTTGGCAGATCATGGGAGAGCCATCTGCACTTGGTAGAGTTTTCATACAACAACAGCTACCAAGCCAGCATCGGTACGTCTCCTTTCGAGGCACTATATGGACGACGATGCTGTATACCGCTCTTTTGGGATGATGTTGGGGACAGAGTTATGCTTGGGCCAGAGATGATCACGGATGCAGCAAAGAAGGTCGGGATGATCAGAGATAGGCTCAGAGTTGCTCAGAACAGGCAGAAACACTGGGCCGATGCTAGTCGCAGACCGATGGAGTTCGCTGACGGAGATATGGTGCTGGTGAAGATATCACCTACTAGAGGGACGATCCGATTCGGACGAGGCGGCAAGTTGAGCCCCAGATACATTGGATCGTTCGAGATACTTGGCAGGATCGGATTGGTAGCTTACAGGGTTGCACTTCCACCCAATCTAGCAGGAGTTCATGATGTATTTTGTAACGCCCCAGTCCTAAAATACGTAGGACCAAGTATGTAGACATGCCAGCTGTATACATACGAAATACATGGACCTCGTATGTATACATAAGCTGTAAATGTAGAAATCCAAGACAACTAAATCTCATCCACAATGAAAGGAATAATAATATAGAAATCAACTTGAATATTTATGATAGAATCGTTGGACGGAGACAAAGTCCACTACCAACTAATTTAAATAGAGAAGAAATATACAAAGAAAGTGATTGGTCGAGCGAAGCAATGACAAGTCCAAAAGCAGTCATCACGAAGAAAGGAATGGCCTTAGCTAGAGCACCTGCAAGAAATCACGAAATACACGCCTGGAGAAAAACCAGGTCCTCAGAGGGACGTAACAAGACACATAATATCATGCCATAAACTGAATAAATAAAGCTCAATAGAAAAGTATGTATGGGTAAAGGTTCCTAACCATTCTAAGTGGAATGCACTTCAGAGGACAACGTTCTACACAGGGGCTGTAACGGATTCACGCAAGCAAGTAATAGAGAGTGGCCAGCAAGTAGCGCTCATCCGAGACGCTATCGACCTGGGCAGAAGGTAGTGCTCATGAGAGTCACCCTCGGCCCAAAATATGTGTAAAAATAAAATGTAGCCCCTACGCTAATAACTGTCCCCTCCCCCCAATGATACTGTGCATGTGTCGACTCCACGACACTGTTTAATCCTTAATAACTGCCAAGTCTTCTACACAAATCTATTAGCAGTTATATCCTAACGTACGGTTTGTACGCGCCAATGATCAGTCAGCACGCAAGTCCGTATCTATATGCGACTCATAACTCACACATAATCTGTGGCACATCGTGACAGTTTATGAGATGCACTAAACCTACGATGGTCCCTTAACTCTAAGCCAATTGCATAAAATATAATAATTTGCATATATATATAATTTTGAAAGAACAACATAAAGAAAAAGCATGCATGATATTGAGCAAGAAATTAAACAGTAAAGGCAAGGTGTCTTGCCTGGTGGATCGCCTGGTGTGGTACGATGTTTCGACAAGTCCTGATTGTCCAATGGCTATGATCAACATGCAGAGGTCCAAAGTCGCGAGGAAATAGGAAATATGATCAGTCACGATCATCGATGATAACACAAGAGAATTTGCGAAAATAAATACTTATATTATGTTTTAGAAATATCTATAATATATGGAGCTAGATTTTATGATTAAAATAATTTTAGAAAAAAAACTATACTTTCAAAAATAAGTTTTTGGACTAACTCTAAGTTCTATCAAAATAATGTTTAAGGTAGGAAGCTATATTTGTACTTAGTCATAAATATTCAAAAATCGTTTTAGGGAGAGAATCTAATTTTAATCAAAGTAGGGTTTAGGTTAAATACTATATTTTGAAATGTTAGTAATATAGTAAAATATGTACGTTCGAAATCAGTTTTGAAATTACATATCAATATATACTTTTGTTACCAAAATTTAGATTTTATCATATATTTATTTGTTTAATACAACACAATATTTAAAAATAATAATAGTGATATTAATAAACATTTTAAGAAGGTATCCTTATATGTTATAATCATAATAATAATAATAAGAATAATTATAATAAACAAAACAACAGTAGTATATAATAATGATAATAATTATAATAATAATAATAATAATAATAATAATAATAATAATAATAATAACTCATTAATAAAACTTTAATAATAACCGTTAATTCAATTGACCACTCCCCACCCTCAAAATATCGACGGAGAGAGAGAGAAATAGGAAGAGGGGGCGAAGGTGTGCGCTCACCTGAGAGCTCGGCGGCGCAGGGCTGAGGTCGGTGGCGCACGGAAGGAGGCGGCGGACCGGGATGGCCACCGGAGATGGGTGGAGGCGCGTCGATGCCCGTGGAACCACGGCGGAGGCGGTTGGAGGGACCGTGGCGGCGTCGGGGGCTCGTTCCGGTGCTGGAGCGGCACTCGGCGGAGTCGAGGGATCGGTGACCGCCGGTGGCACGGTGGGTTCATGGAGGTGGATCCACCAGATCTGGATGGCGCCGGTGGTGCGCAGGCGGGGGTTGGAGAAAGTAGGTTTTTCCGGCGGGCGAGCGGCGGATCCACGGCGGAGAGTTGGTGAAACGAACGGGGGCTCGGCGATCGGTGGTCGAGACAGGGGCGGCGCTGGATGAGGCCAGCGCCGGTGGTACCGTGGCAGCAGGTGGCTTCGAGAGGGGACGCCCAGGGCGGAGCGGCGGATGGTACGGAGCTCCGGTGGTATGGGCTGCCTGTTAGCCCAATGATTACATCATGTTTTTGAATATGGCTAATCAATTAAGTTTAACTAGTGATGCCACTAATATTCATGTAATCTCTATCAAGTTGCTACTTAAACTTAGCATTGTCCTAAATGTTCTATATCATATTGCTATGCTTGTATCATATTGCATCATATTATTTTGTTCGTCTAACATGTACTTGCAGACAAGCAATAAGCATGATAAAATCAGGACATATGCAATGGAGAATTATTAATGGGCCAAAGACGGCATTATACAAGGAGATTTCTTTGAACCGCCCAACGACCTATCCGGGGACTCGCATCGGGGGTTCCGCTGCCCGGTCAGCGGACAAGGGTCGAGGGGGCAGCGCCCCCCGTCAGGGTTTCGGGGGCGAAGCCCCCGAAAGGTATTCAGATTTTCAGATCTGTTTATCTTTGGACGATTGCCGTCAAGGAAAAATGCGTCTTCTATGTCAGGAAAAAGACGTCATCAAAAGGGCTATTGGTTTTCATATTTATTCTGTATTTTTCCATTTATTGAGTCTAGGAAAAATGTGAGATTGATCGGATCGGTACTGGCTTAGGTTTTTCTCAGTCCACAAATAAAAATAAGCCTACCTACGTATCCCAAAAATCCATAATTCCAAAAAGGCCCAAAACCTATACAAATTTTGTTTATTCCTTACTGTTCTGAACCAGCAGAACTCTGACAGAACTCTGACCGAGTTCGGTCCGAGTTCGGCCCGAGTTCGGTCTGGGTTATTTGAATTTTAGTTCCCACCAAATCTGCATCCAACGTTCGTATGCGAAATCCTAGCATCCGAACTCTGCCCGAGTTCGGTCTTCCAAAAACACTATAAATAGAGTTGAGATTACCATTCATTTCAACAATCCAATTTCATCTATTCTCTTCTCTATCAAAAGTGTTATGAGCTTTTACTTTCATATCTAAGCCTTTACGACTCTTAGCCAAGCCAGTACAGTTTCTGTTTAATCTAGAATTTGGTGTTGAAGAGTTGTATCGGAGGTTGTATTCAGAAAACGTTCCAGTTTTCCAATTGCCTTCTGGAGCCGGTCGTGCGCTCGTCACCAAGCACGGTGTTGTGAAGTCGGTCGTGCACTTGTCACCAAGCACGGTGTTGTAAGAGTTGCAAGCGCTCAGTTAAAGCTTGTGTCATAGTGGATTAACATCGAGCAAGAGTACTCGAGACTGGATTAGTCCTCTCAGAGGGATACCAGTATACATCGCTGTGTCACTGAGTTTGAATTCTTGACTCTTACTTTACTGCATTTATTTACTGTCTCCTATTTACTGCCATAGTTATTACTTAAGTTTTTAATTGGTGATTATTTTCCGCTGCACACGCACACACTCTATTCAACCCCCCTATAGAGGTGCTCAACGGTCCTACACTGCCATCCACGGCGGGATGCGGCGGTCCGTCGTGGAGGAGCATGGCGGAGGGGAGCGGACGTCGCGGAGGTAAGCGGGTGGCGGATTTAGGGTTTTCTATATTTTTCTTTTCTTTGTAGGCAAAATTTTGGACGGTGGTGGGTGATGGCTGACGGGGTGGCGCTGTGGCGAACCTTGGAGGCGAGGAGGCTGAGATGGTGTTGTTGGCGGTGATGATGACGGAGATGGGAGGATTTCAGCGGTCGTCGGGATGCTGGATTTAGGGAGACGGGTGGCGGGGATGATGGCAGAATAGGAGTTTAGAATTAGGATTCGAAGTTGTGTTGTGTTGGGGATGCCCGACACGGATAGTATTCATGTCCTACGAGGCACGGGGGTCGGTGTCCGGGGTTATCGGACATGGAGGAAACCACTGTAATTGTAATGGAAAAATTGTGGATGAGACACCGACACGATGCACGGTTTGGTTGTGGATGGAAAAATGCTGGAGGAGTACCTCTCCTTTTATAGGAGGTGGGAATTCCCAGTTGGATAGAGATTGGGAGGATTTAAATCCCAATAGAAAATATCATAATATAATTTAAATTCGCTTTAAACTTAAATCGTACAAATCCAAATCCAATACAAACCTCCACTGATTTAATTCAAATTCCAATAAAATCTTTTCTAATTTAAATTAGCATATTTAACCAAATATTAAAATCAACAAAATATCAAGTATTATTTCCATATTTAAATAAATATAAAAATAATTAATTTCAAAAATTAAGGATATTACTTAAATATTAAATTATAAAAATAGCTTTTGTAAATGACAAAATAGATTAATAACCAATTTCAAATTTTGCAAGTATCTAGAATATCTCTTATATAAACAAAAATTTCCAAATCAATATTTATTTTTAAATGACGAATAAAATAACTCTTTTTGAAATTAAAATATTTATCATATGTATTTTTCCTATAAAATAAAATTTATAAAAAAATGGTTTCTAAATATGTACCTCGACGCATATTCACACTCGTTGAGCAAATACGAAATGCAATCTCGTTCGCCACGCAAATAAAAATGCGAACTTGTATGCGATGCACGAAGTACAAAATAGATACGAAAAATATTTAAAAAAATCGTAGTAGAATTTTAGGGGGTTTACATCCTACCCAACTTAAAAAAATTTCGTCCTCGAAATTTAGGAAAAATTAGGGTAGGTAAGGCGAACGGGATGGAAAGAGTTTATTCGAGTAGATGTACGAGATCACAAGAATGTAAACGAAATATTCGTCGAGGAGGCGAGTGACATTTCAATGGCAATGAGTCATTCGATTGACTAGAACAAAATTTCGATGGTTTTAGATTACGATCATGCACATGACAATCGATCAATGACTAAGCTCAATCAACCTTAACACTAACTTTAAAAGGGGCAACCTAATAAGTAGGTAATAAACTCCTTAATCAATATTCGTGTAATCTCTTTTATCATAAATCGTTCTTTCCATTAATTTCTTTCGTACCACGTCCCGTTACCAAAAATCAATATGATTATAATTGTATTCTAACTTCCTCTATCTCGTCATAAAATAGTTCTCAAATTTGAATTCCATAATCTCCATTATACTAGCTCACTTTATACATATCTTTCCAAGCCATAATTTCCTCTAAAATTAAAATTCCAAAACTTTCAACCAATTTGGCCCAAGTAAAAGTTAAAGTCTAGTTTCTACAAATTTGTATTTATTGGTCAATGTATACTGCATCCATAAGTACCAAAATAGAAGTACGTCTTCAATGTGCGATAAATCTCGAAAACTAGCAGTATACCTTCATAACTCAATTTTTATCATCATAATTAAAAAATTTCTAAAATATTCATTAGTCTCTCTCGAAAATTTGACTCCAACAATCTCCTTTTTTTTATGGTAGAAGTGAAACTTATCTTAACTGCATATGCATAATCATCTTAATAGGGAAGGTAAATGTTTCTTTCTTCAATAATTGGTTATACTTGAAAACTAATATCATCGTAACGTCAACATTGTATTTATCAAAAAATTTGCATCTCTAAATTTAATATATAACTTCGGTTCTTAAACCACCAACAGTTTAGAAAATTCTTCACTCGATATTTAGTTATCTCAAAACAAGCCTTTGAAATTCGAGAAGTCTATTTACTCTTGAGTGTTTCATCAAAACACCGTATATCATTCCTTATTTCATATATTTGGATTTATCGCACACTTATTTATGTCCCATCTACACTTCGAAATCTTGTAATTATCTTAACCACTATATTATTTATCCATGTTGTGGGGTTTCTCCAATCTAACCTCTACTAACCCAAGATTGTCATGATCAAATGTCATTTCGCATAAGAGAATCAAACAAGGAACAAGGTTGCATAAGCTATCGAGGAATCATAGTGAAATAATAGTAAAGCAGCTTAATTGGAAGGAAGAAAAGTAAGTGTTGCTAATATTGCATGAAGAGTAAAAAGTGTTATGGGTTTAAGTAAATCAAGATAAGACAAGAAAATAAAATGACAAGGGTTAAGCAGTCAAGATAAAACATAAGGTTAAGCATTTAATAGATCACCATCACATATTAGATCGAAAAATTTGAATCGAGGTGGAGTCCATATTGGTACCATGGTAAGGGTTATGGTTGGATCCTTATGGCCCAAAAGTCGTACCATAAAAATAGAGTACAAGGGGACGTGTTTTAGTGGGACATGATATACCTACACGAAGGTGAGCTCGTCTTGGTCTTGCATGTGTAATTGGTTGGAAGGAAAAGTCTAGTATTGTGCTTCAAATATCAAAGTCACGATAGGGAATGCCAAATGATCAAAAATAGAAAGTGGGTTTTCATAAGGTACTAATTAATACTCAAAATCAAAGGATAAAGCATGAAATAATGATAATTTAGGAAATCTCGTAGATCAAGCTAAGATAAGTTAGAGGCACAGTTTCTAGAGAGAAAATAGGGTATGGTCAAGGGAACGACTCTAATCATTTCTAAGTTTCAAACAAGTAGATGGTCACAAATAATGATCTAGATTTGAGGGAAGGTCGAGTAAGTCAAAGATATGTTCATCGGTTTGGTCGATGACTAACAATACTTGTGTATATGCAATATCATAGTCATAGGTGGCATGGCAATCTAATGTGGAATACTTCTCTCTCACTAGGGTGACCTTTACTTGCTTCTTCGCCCTCTACCAATATACAAATCTAAATTTTTCAAGTTCTTCGTAAGTTTCTCAATAAAATTTCCAAGATACTCCGTCAAAATTTTCAATTATCTTAGACTGTCAACTTAAATCAAAATTTTAAATCTCTAGTCAATCTCGAAACAATCCTCGTATATCGTAAATCGAATAATTATTATCATTTTATTTTTTTCCAAACCTTAAACTCATCATTTAATAATTTATCAACCGAATTTCATACTACAAAATGGAACATTTAAATAACTCCCGAATTTAATTCTATATCCTTCAATGTGTATATCTAGCCTCCAATAAGTCACAACTACTCTTCAAAGGTAAATTTTTTTTCCAAAATTTAAATATCCATAACCAAGGCTTTTAAACTCGTAATTTAAATAACTTTCTAAATCATAAATCATATGACGTAATTTAATTAAAAAAAATCGTCCTCAAATTTTGGTCCTTCCTAACTCATAGTTTAAAATTTTATGATCCATTTCAAATTAATTTATATCTCTCCAAAAGATGTATAGCTATAACTCAATAAATCGTAAGTGTTTAAAGACCTTCAAAAAATCAAAACGCAAAATCAATTTAATTTGTTTTCTCGATCTAGCTATCCTCTTGTGTATACCACCTTGTAATAGCAAAATAAAATTTCAACTATCTTTTGAAAACTGTAATATGCTACTACCCAACTTGGAATTAACTAATCCCTATGATCATATCTCTAGGAAAAATAAATGTCTTTATACTCAAATATAACCTCAATGGATATTAATTGTCAATGCAATCTATCTAGCCATGTGTTTAACCTATGGGCATATACTAGTGTAGTCATCTTACTAAACACGAAACTAAGAAATTTACGGTAGAAGGAGTCAAGCAAGATACAATTCAAGGAGGTCGAACGAGAGTTCAAAATTTGAAGTCAAGAAAGGATGTCAAGTAGGTGGATGAGATTCTAGACTTTAATCCTATATTGCAGGCCCGTTCGGTACAGTCATATAACCAAAAAGGCAATCTTGACCTGCATGGGCCACCATAAAAACATGTAACACCCCAGTCCCAAAATACGTAGGACCAAGTACGTAGACATGCCAGCTGTATACATATGAAATACATGGACCTCGTATGTATACATAAGCTGTAAATGTAGTAATCCAAGACAACTAAATCTAATCCACAATGAAAGGAATAATAATATAGAAATCAATTTTAATATTTATGATACAATCGTTGGGCGGAGACAAAGTCCACTACCAACTAATTTAAATAGAGAAGAAATATACAAAGAAAGTGATTGGTCGAGTGAAGCAATGACAAGTCCAAAAGCAGTCATCACGAAGAAAGGAATGGCCTTAGCTAGAGCACCTGCAAGAAATCACGAAATACACACCTAGAGAAAAACCAGGTCCTCAGAAGGACGTAACAAGACACATAATATCATGCCATAAACTGAATAAATAAAGCTCAATAGAAAAGTATACATGGGTAAAGGTTCCTAACCATTCTAAGTGGAATGCACTTCAGAGGACAACGTTCTACGCAGGGGCTGTAATGGATTCACGCAAGCAAGTAATAGAGAGTGGCCAGCAAGTAGCGCTCATCCGAGACGCTATCGACCTGGGCAGAAGGTAGTGCCCATGAGAGTCACCCTCGGCCCAAAATGTGTGTAAAAATAAATTATAGCCCCTACGCTATCCCCTCCCCCCAATGATACTATACATGTGTCGACTCCACGACACTGTTTAATCCTTAATAACTGTCAAGTCTTCTACACAAATCTATTAGCAGTTATATCCTAACACACGGTCTGTACGCGCCAATGATCAGTCAGCACGCAAGTCTGTATCTATATGCGACTTACAACTCACACATAATCCGTGGCACATCGTGACAGTTTATGAGATGCACTAAACCTACGGTGGTCCCTTAACTCTAAGCCAATTGCATAAAATATAATAATTTGCATATATATATAATTTTGAAAGAACAATATAAAGAAAAAGTATGCATGATATTGAGCAAGAAATTAAACAGTAAAGGTAAGGTGTCTTGCCTGGTGGATCGCCTGGTGTGGTGCGATGTTCCGACAAGTCCTGATTGTCCAATGGCTATGATCAACGTGCAGAGGTCCAAAGTCGCGAGGAAATAGGAAATATGATCAGTCACGATCATCGATGATAACACAAGAGAATTTGCGAAAATAAATACTTATATTATGTTTTAGAAATATCTATAATATATGGAGCTAGATTTTATGATTAAAATAATTTTAGAAAAAAACTATACTTTCAAAAATATGTTTTTGGACTAACTCTAAGTTCTATCAAAATAATATTTAAGGTAGGAAGCTATATTTGTACTTAGTCATAAATATTCAAAAGTCGTTTTAGGGAGAGAATCTAATTTTAATCAAAGTAGGGTTTAGGTTAAAGACTATATTTTGAAATGTTAGTAATATAGTAAAATATGTACGTTCGAAATCAGTTTTGAAATTACATATCAATATATACTTTTGTTACCAAAATTTAGATTTTATCATATATTTATTTGTTTAATACAACACAATATTTAAAAATAATAATAGTGATATTAATAAATATTTTAAGAAGGTATCCTTATATGTTATAATCATAATAATAATAATAAGAATAATTATAATAAATAAAACAACAGTAGTATATAATAATGATAATAATAATAATAATAATAATAATAATAATAATAATAATAACTCATTAATAAAACTTTAATAATAACCGTTCATTCAATTGACCACTCCCCACCCTCAAAATATCGACGGAGAGAGAGAGAAATAGGAAGAGGGGGCGAAGGTGTGCGCTCACCTGAGAGCTCGGCGACGCAGGGCTGAGGTCGGTGGCACGCGGAAGGAGGCGGCGGACCGGGATGGCCACCGGAGATGGGTGGAGGCGCGTCGATGCCCGTAGAACCACGGCAGAAGCGGTCGGAGGGACCGTGGTGGCATCGGGGGCTCGTTCCGGTGCTGGAGCGGCACACTGCGGAGTCGGGGGATCGGTGACTGGCGGTGGCACGGTGGGTTCGTGGAGGTGGACCCACCAGATCTGGATGGCGCCGGTGGTGCGCAGGCGGGGGTTGGGGAAAGTGGGTTTTTCCGACGGGCGAGCGGTGGATCCACGGCGGAGAGTTGGTGAAACGAACGAGGGCTCGGCGATCGGTGGTCGAGACAGGGGCGGCGCTGGATGCGGGCAGCGCCGATGGTGGCGTGGCAGCAGGCGGCTTCGAGAGGGGACGCCCAGGGCGGAGCGGCGGATGGTACGGGGCTTCGGTGGTGTGGGCTGCCATCCACAGCGGGATGCGGCGGTCCGTCGTGGAGGAGCACGGCGGAGGGGAGCGGACGTCGCGGAGGTAAGCGGGTGGTGGATTTAGGGTTTTCTATATTTTTTTTTCTTTGTCGGCAAAATTTTGGACGGTGGTGGGTGATGGCTGACGGGGGTGGCGCTGTGGCGAACCGTGGAGGCGAGGAGGCTGAGATGGTGTTTTTAGCGGTGATGATGACGGAGATGGAAGGATTTCAGCGGTCGTCGGGATGCTGGATTTGGGGAGACGGGTGGCGGGGATGATGGCAGAATAGGAGTTTAGAATTAGGATTAGAAGTTGTGTTGTGTCGGGGATGCCCGACACGGATAGTATTCGTGTCCTGCGAGGCACGGGGGTCGGTGTCCGGGGTTATCGGACATGGAGGAAACCACTGTAATTGTAATGGAAATATAGTGGATGAGACACCGACACGATGCACAGTTTGGTTGTGGATGGAAAAATGCTGGAGGAGTACCTCTCCTTTTATAGGAGGTGGGAATTTCCAGTTGGATAGGGATTGGGAGGATTTAAATCCCAATAGAAAATATCATAATATAATTTGAATTCGCTTTAAACTTAAATCGTTCAAATCCAATACGAACCTCCACTGATTTAATTCAAATTCTTATGAAATCTTTTCTAATTTAAAGTAGCATATTTAACCAAATACTAAAATCAACAAAATCTCAAGTATCATTTCCATATTTAAATAAATATAAAAATAATTAATTTTGAAAATTAAGGATATTACTTAAATATTAAATTATAAAAATAGCTTTTGTAAATGACAAAATAGATTAATAACCAATTTCAAATTTCGCAAGTATCTAGAATATCTCTTATATAAACAAAAATTTCCAAATCAATATTTATTTTTAAATGACGAATAAAATAACTCTTTTTGAAATTAAAATATTTATCATATATATTTTTCCTATAAAATAAAGTTTATAAAAAAATGTTTTCTAAATATGTACCTCGACGCATATTCGCACTCGTTGAGCAAATACGAAATGCAATCTCGTTCGCCACGCAAATAAAAATGCGAACTTGTATACGACGTACGAAGTACAAAATAGATACGAAAAATATTTAAAAAATCGTAGTAGAATTTTGGGGGGTTTACATCTTTCATGTGTCTCAGTTGATGAGATATGTTCCGGACCCCAGTCATGTGCTAGATCATTCAGAGTTGGAGATCGGACCGAGCCTTGCAGTTATTGAGCAGCCAGTGGAGATATTAGACAGGAGGGAGAAGAGGATGAGGAACAAAGTTATACCCTTGGTACGAGTAGCTTGGAGCCGTCACTCTCTGGATGAATCTACTTGGGAGAGGGAGTCGGACATGAGGGAGAGATATCCTTACTTGTTCGACCCAATAACCGTGAAGGAACCACCCGTTCCCGCTTGATACCCTAGAGGTTAGTCTTAATAGTAGCCTTAGTCATTTGTTTGCATTACTTGCTATGTTAGAATGTTTGTAGAGTCTTCTATCCTTGTTAATTTTGAGGACGAAATTTTTCAAGGAGGAAAGATTTGTAAGCCCCTAGTTTTTAAATATTATTTTTATAATTTTCAAATAGTGTTTATAGCTTTAAAATAAGTTATTATAATTATTTAAAATTTTCTAGAATTTTTAATAATTTTTTAAATGAATTTTATAGCTTAAAATATTAATATGCAATTTGTTGAATTGTTTAAATATCAATATACAATTTGTTGAATTGTTTTAATATCAGTTTAAAATTTAATGATTTGTTTTAATTGCAGTTTGCAAATTATATTGACAAACTGATAGGAGTAGGGTTATATTGCAAAACCCCAAACTTTGGGGGCCTTGCTGCAAACTACCCATCACCCCCCCCACGTTCTTTCTCTCTCCCATGACCGATGACCGGGCCGACCACCGCCCCGACGACCCGGCCGACCTAACCCCCTTTTCGACCGCCATACCCTCCCTATAAATACCTCCGACCCAAAACCCTAACCCTAATCTATTTTCTGACCACCCCAGCCTAGCCTAACCGTCGCCCTCACTTCTCCTTCTCCGGCCACTTCGTCGAAACCCTAGATTTAGTCTAGCCACCACCACCGTCCACTTCCCGACGAGCGACCACCCCCATCCAGTTCGCCTCCACCAGACGAACTCCCCTCCGTTTTTCTCCGACCGCCCCGACAACTCCTCCGCCCTATAGCAACCCCGCTTTTTGACTCGAAGTCGGACACGTACGTGTCACCTCGCTTTTCCTTCTCCAATTCGACTCGTCTTCACCTATGTGACTCGCCGAATCTCGACGAGTCTCGTGGTAGGATTGGACACGGCTAGTTCGATTCGTGCGTGTCGTGCACGACCCGGACACAGGACTCGACCGTTCTTCGTGTCTTTAACTGTCAAGACACGAAGAATATGTTATCGGGTTTAAAACCCATTAACCTAAAACCCATAATAAAATTAACCCAAACCCTATCACTAACAGCTAACTCGAGCTGACCCCCTGGCCAGCCCGAGCGTGTTAAACCCCCTTCCCCCCGGCCGAGTTCGAGCCCCCCCTTTCCTTTCTTTTTGTTTTGTCTTGTTTTTATTTTATTTTATTATATATATGTATATATGTATATATGTATTTATATATATATGTATATACGTATATGTATTTATATATATATATATATATATATATATATATATATATATATATATATTTGTATATATATATATATATATATATATATATATAATATATAAATATATATATGTATACATAAATAACTATGTAATTATGTATATATATAAATATAATTGCTGTATATGTACTTCAAATTCTACTTTGTGCAAAATATTGTTATGTATAAATTCACAAGTTATTTTATTAGGTAATTTTGTGACTTGTATATTTTGTCACTTTAAAATATATTTATATACATATTTAAATTTCTGTATTTTATAAATCATGGCCAATTGATGTCCAAACCTAGCATGAGTTTTTGGGCCCAATTATGCCTAATACATTCAGAGTCTGTACAAGTCATATTGGACTTGATTCATGGCTTTGGGTCCCGTATCTGGACTTCGATTTAATTTCGAATACGTGGACAAAATAGTAAATAATTAATTATTTTCCAGAAATTGTTACTTGTTGTTTTTGAATTTATATATATATTTTAATTGCTGCAAAAATCTGGAAAAAATTGTATTTAAATACTATGTTAATTTAGCTAATTTATTATAATTTTTTCAGCATTTAATAAATAATTTTGGCATTTTATAAAAATAGAAAAACAGAACTTATTTTCAGGATACATATGTTTGCTGATTTTTAATAAATATCTATGAAAGTTTATAAATTCCAGAAAAATTAGTATAAATTTCTATTATTAACAAGGATCATTTTGGTACTTTAGTTTATGTAAAATTGAGCTTTTTGTCTATCTCAAAAATTGTTAGAACACAGTATACAGTTTGATTTATTTATTAAATAGTTACGACTTACAATGATTTGTGTTGTTTAAGTTATTATAGTGTTGGACCTCACCCCGCACTAGTGTAAAGACCCTAGAAAGTTAGTTTGGGTATTGTGTCACCCCACATTGGTCTCCTATGCTAAAGTCACCATTTGGCTAGGTGTCCAGTCAGAAAGTCGTGTCGCACAACTAGTGTCTTAGTGTTTAACTTAATATGAAAACTAAGTTTATGTATTATTTCTACAGTGACGAGTCACCAGGCATCTCTAGCATTTCTATCACTACCTTGCTTTGCTAAAGGCAAGTATCTCTACAAACTTTACATACTGCTATATCAATGAACTATGATCCAACCATGTTAAATGCTGATCCTTGGGGTAGCAAGTTAAATCTTCACATGTTGTATTACTTACAAGTCTCTACCATGGTTAGGACAGTTTTATATCTCACATGTTTAACAACGGGTTAAGAAAAAACTGTTAGTAGTGTACGTGATCATGTCCCCTTCTCCGTTTGTATTTACCGAGCACTGTTACATTCTATATGTAACTTTGTCGTATGTCTGATCCCGCGTTTGTGTATGGACATACACCGATGCCGTTAAGGGTACGTATATACACTTCAGAAAATTGATATGTACCACTGTACGTCCTGATTACCTATTGAATGATTACTCACCTACTACAGTTTTAAACTTTAAAACAAATATTTATTGCCATGATAAAATGTATCTAAAATTGGATAAAATAAGATATGTCATTTTATCTCTTTCCATCACATGATCAGTATTATATGTTTGTTAGAATCAGTACTTGCTCCCATCCTGACAGGATAAACGTTGTTGGTATACTTACTGAGGAGGAGTTGCTTTGTGATTCCTATTATGGAGTTGCTGCCGAGGACCAGGCTTTATCTTACGAGGATGTACCTGCGGGGAAACTCGTCTAGTTTGCATAGTTGCTCGGGGTTCCGAGAGTAGTCATATTGTTAGACTATGTATTTTGTGACTGGACCTGTATCCAGCTTTACATTATGGACTTGTACTTGGAACATATTTGTATACGAGCCGACTTTTGTGTTTCGAACATTTCTGACTTCTTATTACATATAGAACTGTTAGCACACTTTAGTCTTATCTTATTATTCTTTAGAACAGCTTACTACGATTTATCTCAAGCGTAGGTTGGACATGACTCGGCCCGGCCCAACAATTTGGGTAGCGGATCGTGACAGTACATGATTCAAGAGTCTCATTCAGTTCATTGTGTTAATAGCATTGCCAGTTCTTTTCCCATATATTAATCACACTGCATCTCATTATTCAAGTATTTCATTTGTTTCAGCAGCGTTAAACATAATGGACAATGTTATCAATTCATTCTCAGGCAACAATCACATTTTCAAGTATGATTCGTTCAGCAATTCTATATTCATGTGTCGTTCATTTCGATATTATGCAACATAAGCATCTCTATCGATTTAGCAGCTAAAGCATCACAATTATCCAGCATTCAAGGTATGGGACATTAGGGACATATCCTTAGCACTTCAATATTCATTTTTATTAAGCATGAAGGAGTAAGGAGGAGGAAGGACAGTTCCACTCACTTGCATAAAACGGTCTTCTTATTCCGATCACATATATTTCCACCAGACATAGCTCCACCAGCGAGCCATGTTCCAACACCCATTCCATCCGGCTGGCTAAGAGACTGCATCAGTCTCAATTCTCTTGATCTCCAACATAAGTCTCGGTTCAACATTCTGATAGCATCCAACCAGCCAACCAAATGCCTCGTGCAGAGCGGGACATTACACCTTCCCCTCCCCCCTCCTCCGGCCACCCCCGTCGCATGCCTCAACCCCCACACTGCCCCGTCCCCCCTCCTCCCCGTCTCTGTCTGCACCACCGCCCGCCCCTTCTCTCTCTCTCTCTCTCTCTCTCTCTCTCTTTGCGGTGTCGTCGCCACTGCTGTCGCCGTTGCCAGTTGTGTGCGCATCTAGAGAGAGGAGGGCGGGGGTGGTGGAGGCAGCTGGGGGTGGGGGAGTGGGGGCGGAGGGGCGGGGCATCGGGGTGGGTGGAGGGTGGGGATGGGGGCATGAGGGGTGGGGGGTGAAGGCAGCCGGAGGGGAGGGGGGTGTTCTGGCCGGAGGGGGGCAGGTAGTGGAGGCAGCCCAGGGGTGGGGGGCAGGGTTGAGGGGGTGGGGACGAAGGCATGGGTTTTTTTAGGGTATGCAGTTAAAAATATTTAATAGTTGATGGCATCAAGTTGTTGAGTAAAAAAGTTTATGATATCAAATTGAAAAACTGAAATAATTGAGGACATCAAGTTGCAAATAAGCCAAAATTTTAATCTCAATATATATTATTTATGTAAATATTCATTTTTTTTAGATTTAGGTCATTCTATTATTTTAGAAACTGCAATAACATGATCCTTAGAATATTAAAAAGGCTTCATTGCACTTTGCTACCCTCAACTATTCCGCTTTTTCAACTTGATACCCTAAACTTTTTTTTGTAACAAATTGATACCCAAAAAAAATTTGGAACGAAAATACCCCTGCTCAAACCTTAAAATTACCCCCCTCCCCCCAACCCCGCCCCCCCTCCCCCACTCCGGCTACCCCCTCCCTCCCGCTCCGCCTCCCCTTCGGCCACCCCCCTCTCCCGCGTCCGGCCAACCTCCCCTACCCCCACCGCCGCAGCCGCCGCCGCGGCGGTGGCGCCGGAAGCGGGAGGAGGGGTTGGCCGGACGTGGGAGAGGGGGGTGGCCGGAGGGGAGGCAAAGCGGGAGGGTGGGGGTGGCCGGAGGGGGGAGGGAGGGGAGAAGGGAAGAGGGAAGAGATAAGGACATTTTGGGATTTTTTGAAAAATTAGGTATCAAGTTGAAAAAAAATAATAGTTGAGGCATCAACTTGTTACAAAAAAAAGTTTAGGGTATCAAGTTGAAAAAGCGGAATAGTTGAGGGTAGCAAAGTGCAATTAAGGCTATTAAAAAATAATTGTTTTTTAGGAGTGATTAATAAAGAATTATTTTTTTAGTATTTGTACAAGATCCTTAGAATGTCAGAAACCGCTCTGCCCTAATTGAATCAATAAAAAGAGACATATTAGAACCTTGCCACTGAGACTTACCACACTGGTGGCCTGCTTGTCGCAGCGATGCTCCTCAATTCTTATGAATTGATGTACTTGTTTCCTAGTTATTGGAAGTCAATCAGTTGTTTCATAATGTAAACTTAATTTACCAGTTATTGGTCTGGTCATTTCTTACATGGAATTGATTGAACAGTAAAAAAAGTAAAAAAAAATTAAGATATTAAAAACGTTCAAACACTATAGTTACTTAGGATGCCAATTGCCAACTAATTTAGTTTTTTCAAACAGAGAACTGTAATTTGCAGGAGATCGTTTTTTTTTTCTTTTTCTTTCTCTCTGTTTCACGTGCCCATGAAATCTCTGATATATACAGCGTGCCAACATTTGATGCATGTAGAAAGAAGCACGAGTAAATCATCCATGAGACCAAATAATTTCCATAGGGAAAAGATGTAAGCCCATTTTCACTTTACTTTCCACTAACCTTGTATTCTCTTTTGAGACGGATTGGCATGGAGCATTTACCTGGCTTGTGTATTCATCAGAATGTTAGCCTACGATGGAGATTGACCATATATAATATATAAAGACAAATGTTAAACACTCTACAAGAATTACTATAGAACAACACTTAAAGTCCTACGTATATCCATGATTGCTACATTTTTTTTTTTGCAGTCCTTGTTATTTTAGGACTTAGAAAATGTTAACAGCCATGATTTTATATGAACGGTCGAAATTTTGGTAGTCCCAGATGGATATACACGAGTGTCAAAATTTTGACAGTACTATTTTTTTAGGATTACCGATTTTGGTTTTCTAGTAATTTTTGTAGTGTCTTCAACATTTAGTCCAGATAAAATGCTGTTTATGAGGAAGCAAGTCGTGTGATAAAGGTTTTGCTCTGATCAGGGATCTGGATATATGATTGAAATCTGTCACAAATTATATATATATATATATATATATATATATATATATATATATATATATATATATATATATATATATATGGAACATTAACTTGGTCATATAATAAAGTTTGTCCTACGGTCCACTATGTATCCAATATTCACAGTGATGCATATAGGAGAGAGTTTTGGATAGGTGTTTGATTGTCATTATTTTTCACAGAAAATAGTTATCTTCCAAAAATAGTTAATTTTTTATGTGCTGGGCTTTTATTTTCTACCATTTTGAAAGAAAATATGAAAAACAATAACTTTTTGGAAAATAATTAGATGGAAAATATAAGCTATCAAACACTACAATTGGTGGAAAATTTGGCAAAATTTTCCATGAAAAAAAGCCCAATCAAACACAGCCTAGATTGAAATATTTTATGGATTTACATTTAGCTGTTATCCGGATATAAAACTCCCACAATTTGTGGATGTGACTGCAATCTGTTGTATGAAACACAATCACAGGTGACAATATTTTGATGACGAGCATCTATGCTAGTATAGTAAAAGCTGATCTCTAAATTATGGATAAGATTGTTCAAAAGCACCAAGCCAACAGATCAAGTTCTAAACATAAGCAAATCATGCACAAAATTGATACAGATAAGAGTACAAATATAACACTTCTAATAAAATAAAGGCTGAAAATGCTGATCTCATACGCTATCTTTCGTTCCTGATGGTTCAAGTTCCTTCTTCTCATCTCCGCTACCAACTGTTTTAGGAATCTCGGTAGGAGGGGATTCATCGCTCTTATCCTCTGGTTCTTTTTTCAACTCAGTCTCGAACTCTTTTGCTGCCTGCCAACAATTTGATATAATAATAAGACTCATTCAGTCATTTGTGCTGAGATACTACCAATCAAATGATATAATAAGGTAGGTCACTGTACTGCATAATAATCAAGTTGCTGCACAAAAACTAGTAAAGATTGCAACAGAGGATCGGAGCATAAATCCTATAAGAACTGTACAAGTTTGGAAGGGCAAATTGTAGCTTTGTTATGACTGAGCGGAAGAGGTTTAATGTGTAAGATTGGATAAAGCTTATTATTTATTGGTGCAGTCATGAGTTTCGGCTAAATGTCTAAAAGAAATGTCTAGGAAAAGGCTTATCCCATTGGAGAACCTAATTGCTCTGGTGGTGGATATCATTGTACACTCCCTAGCAGAAACCTAATATTTTTACATGCTAATTTCATGTTATTAATGTCATGTTATTGTTGCATTGCAGTTTGGACAGTTTATTGTATGTACCTATATGTATTATTGCATTTTGACCAATTTTGTCAACAGATATGGGTATGTAGCAAATTTAACACCAGAGTGATACTTATTATATCAACCACAGGTTTAGACTTATTACACTCGGTTCCTGTCTCTAGTTATTGAATTATTTATGCACTTTGACATAGAAAAGATGTCCAATGGCAAAAGAAGTGGCCATATCTAGTGCTCCGGGTAGCTAAAGTGTGAGAGAACTCCTAATAATAGCGGTAGCTTCGATTTCCAAATAACCTTCACATTCCTTATGGAATACATCACTCTTTCTAGGTAACAAGGATCTTAATACTTGTGTTTCCACCTCCGATAGAAAAATGAAGAACAAGCAACATAGTTAACATTGGGAGATATGAAGGTCATGGAAGATATGTCCAGAAAAACTAGTGTAGCCGAAATGAGAACGCTAAGATGGATAAGCAACAACACATTAAAAGATAGGATAAGAAGTTGGCGTAATCATCATAGAAGAGGTGGCACCAATTGAGAACGAGATGCGAGACAATGTTTTAGGTGATCTAGAAATGTCCAACAAACCAATAGATGCTGGGATTAGGAGGAGCGATAACATTAGTAGTTAAAAGGAGCCGCGAGGACTAGAGGTAAGGCCTAAACGAACATGATTGAAGTTTTAAAGAAGGATGTAATTTTTGTTAGCCTTTCAAAGGACATGGCCCTAAAGAGAGGGGAATGGAAGAAAATGATTCAAATAGCTGACCCCAAAATTTTGGGATAAAGGCTTTATTGTTGTTGTTATTGTTGTGAAGCCATGGATCATCCACAATTCTGTTGCCAAGTAAAAACATTCAGAACAGCTTGTATATAGATATACTGCTACCAAATTTCCATGAGCATTGTAAGAGCATAGTGCCTTCCGTTTGTGTATGTTGTTTCACAAGTATCACAGATCCTAGTTCCTAACATACTTAAAATGGTGAGCTTGGTTGTGACCAGATCTAAATGATATAACCAGGTTGAAAGTTGAAACCATCAAACAATAGCTCAATGGATCATGTCTTGTTGACTTACAAGAACTACTATGTTATTAATCATATAAGAAAGCATTAACCTTAACAAATCAAGAACTCAGCTCCATTCCTAAGTATCAGGTTTGAGTTCAATTTAAGAACAATATGCATATGACTAACAAGACGATCTGATAGTTAATCATAGATTTCTTGAAGCTTTCTGAACATGGAAGAGAAAATATTGTGTTGCCACAATTCAACAGATACCATGATGTTAGGACCTTTCTGTGCACAAAAGTAAAATAACCAGGCTGATAAAAATGAAGATGTGTCTGATGACTGATCTCATGGAAGATTCAAGGAACTAAGATATTTATAAATCCAACTTACATCAAGATAAATTGTGGCCTCCTCATGCAAATGTGAAATTTATTATCAAATTGTAGCTTAATGTTCTTGGAGACAAACATCCTGTGACGTGTGCCCTAGTAACTGGTCCAGACCTCAGTCGTTACTCGGATACAGGTCAAGGATTCCGTGATTAAGCTCGACAAAGCTTTAGACAGCATTGTGATAAAAATATTAAACATCAATTAGATCCTAATCCTCCAAGTGTTTTCCAGCTATCGAACAACATGTCAGCAGCAAGAAGTTTTGCATGTTGTTTAAGTTCTATGACCAATCCCACCAAAGCAGATATACAAAAACCTCTACATGCATTGGGTTAGGAGTGATTGACTATTAGCCACAGAAGAGCTAGGGGAAGACCTAAGAGAACTTTGATTCAGGTTGTGAAAAAGGATACAACTCTTGCTAACACGAGAAAAGACAAGACACGTCCTTTGCAGAGTTGAATGGAATTATAAGGTCTTATGTATCTGACCCCAAAAATAAATTTGGATAATGGCTTTTTTGTTGTCCTATATTAATGGCCGAAGTATAGAAAAACTAAGAAGCACGATAAAAAGAAAACTAATAGAATTATCACTTATTAGATCATGTCAACTCGATCCATGTACTCTCATATTATTATAAGATACTCTTTATCCCTGTTCTTTACTTGTATATAGTAACAAAGGGTCACTCCTTGATAAAATAAGCTTAAACTACATGATGGAGAACTAGTTTGCATTTTTTGCTATATTTAGTAATTTTGGTCATTTTAGGGGCATTTTAATATAGATCATTTAGTATCTTTTATCTAGTTGCAACTTAAGTTGGCTTTGAAAAGTTTATCTTGAAATGTATTCATCCATAAATATAGCTCTATAATGTTATATATAGGAAATGTACTCCTTTTATTTGCATTGAATAATACATTAAGAAAACTACTTTTGAGTTTGTATGATGTGATACGAGAACTTTAGAGTGGGTATATCTTGTCTTCTTCTGATGTTGACGTCGAGTTGGGTCTCGAGTACAAAAGTCACATCATTGAGATTCGACAACCCGCATGTCATTCCAAAATCAGGTATACACATTAATTACAACTCGATTGTTCTCTCTTTTGCATTTCTGTTAAAATCATTTGTGATAAATTAATAATAATAGATTGTTGACTAGAAGCTTCCGTGCCCAATTTGCCATAAACCCCTAAATTCCGTACAAATCCTATTTTCTTTGGGTCTTCGTCCCGCTTCACTACATGTTAAGCTCAATCTAGCCTAAACTATAGACCCTAGTATATTTTGGAGCACGTGTCGTGCCCAATACATGTCGTGTCAGACAAGACACCGATTTTGCAAGTGTCTGTCAATTGACATACATAGATTTGATCTAATGTCTATATAGGAAGCATGACCAACAAGACGGTCGATTTGATTTGTTGACAATTGTTCTTAAACCCCTGAACCATTCTCGACCATCAGAATTAGCAAATTGAAACCCTAGAAATGGGAGGTACCTGCTGGAAGCTCTTGATGGACTTGCCGATGGTGCGACCGACCTCCGGGAGCTGCTTGGGGCCAAGACGAGGGCGGCGACGCCGGCGATGACCACCAGCTCCGGCACGCCCAGGCCGAAGAGGCAGTGGGTGGTGGTGCTCGTCCTCCTCCTCCTCCTCCTCGGGACCACCGAGACCAGGCTCTGGCCGGTGGGCCCTCTCGTCGCCCTGGTTCCTCCTCCACAGCTGGCGAAGAAAGCGGAGCCGGAGGAGGCAAGGGAGAGGGGGAGAGAGGAAGAGGGTTTGGCCGAAAAATAGGAAGAGGAGAAGGCCGCCGCTAGAGGCCTATAGCCACACCATGTTGATATCTCCATTTTTTCCCCCTCTTTTTTCCCTTCCCTCTGCTTCCCTCCTCTAATCCTCTTAGACCTCAAATCTTCGGAGTGAAAGAAAAATGATTATTTTTCTATATTTGGTGTAAAAGAAATTGAGCAAGAAAGGAAAGTAATTTTTAATAGAAAAAAAAAAAGTAATTTCATCCATCAAGAAAGGAATCACTTTTTCATATTAAGGTCACTTTTCTTTCCATTTTTTTGGCATTTCAAACATCGAAAAAAAATCATTGAAATTATAATTTTCAAATGAAAAGAAATGCCAAGTAATTGATTTACTTCCCCTTCCATTCCGCGAACTAAACGAGATTTTATGGTGTGTTTGGGAATTTTTTTTGGAGAGGAAAAATAAAATTCAAGGAAAAGTAATAAAGCAGAGTAAAATGAAGATAAAGTTATTTTCTCTTTCATTTGTTGGGATGACAAAAAAAGTAGAGAAAAAAAGTGATTAATATTTTTTTTGTGGGATAAATATATGATTACTATTTAGTCCTTAGTTTTTTGGAATCATAATTTATGCTTAACTTTTTGAGGGGTAGTTGAGTAACTTTTCAAAAAAATTCCTCTCCTCTCTTGTCATTTCCTCCCACTTTTGGAAGTAAATTTTTTTAGTGGGGCTTACATAATTTTTTCCCTTATATTCCTCCTCCATTTCTCTCCCCCTTCCCCACCATGACTTTATTTTCCTTCCACTTTCCCCTCAACGTTTTCATTTCCCCCATTTTCCTTCTTTCCCCAACAATATGTTATACTTCAGATTTTTTTTTAATTTTTTCGACAAAGAAAAAGGCTAAATTTTAGCTTGATACTCTCAACTATTTTTTTTCAACTTGATATCCTAAATTTTAAAACTAGACAACTTGATATCCTACATTTTAAAACTAGACAACTTGATACATCAACTATAATTATACAACTTAATACCCAAACTGTGTTAACATAAAGACTAAAATAACAAAAATACCCTACCCCCTTCTCTCCCCCCTCTCTCTCTCCTCTGCGGCGGCGCAGCGGGGCAGGGGAGCGGCCGCGGCATGAAGGGGAGGGGGCAAGGGCGGCAACGGGAGGGGGCGGGGGTCGGGGCCTGCAGCGAGAGGCAGGGCGGGAGGGGGCAGCAGCGGGTGGTGGGCAGGTGGGGCATGGGCGACATCTGAGGGGTAGGGGCAACTGGGGGGTAGTAGTTAGGGTGGGAGAGGGAGGAATGGATAACCTAACACCTAACTAATGGAGGGTACCTAGTTAAAAATATTCAATAGTTAATGGTATCAAATATCTAGTTATAAAGCTTATGGTATCAAGTTGAAAAATTATAATAATTGAGGGTATCATGTTAAACTAGCCAAAGAAAAAAAACAACCACCTAACATGCATTGGTGATCTCTACCAAAATTTCACTATCTACATGTCTTAAGTAAGATAACAATCTTAAATCTCCTTTGGTGTCCAAACACTTGAAATGAATGATTTTTTTTTTTCAAGGTCCTGATTCCACCAACAAAACATGGCCTTAGGGTTGTTTATTATATTTAGAATTTTTTGTAGTAAATGTTGTTGCAATTGGCTTTTAGCCAATGTTAACAAATTTTACAGGAATTGAATTATTATTGCAACTCTTGTTGCACTAAGTGCGTCATTTATCATGGTGATCTATCGTCATAGAATGAGAATGTTGGTACACTACATGTAATGTCCCAAATTCGTGATACGTATTTAGTGTACGTATACGTATTTTGGACCCATATTTAATTTTTCATGATCAATTATCTTGGTTTATTTTGCATTGGCTTAAATTTTATTTAGCATTGATAGTTCAATTGGTTTTAATGGTTCATTGGTTTATTATTTTGGGTTAGTGAAGCTTGGGTTTATTTCTTGATTCATTTGGTTTAAATTGCTAGAAAGAGTTTATTGGCCTTGACTTGGTTCAACATGACTTGGTTTATTTTGGTTTGGTCTATTTTGGTTTAACATGGAGAACCCCTCCCTATTATCAATATCAACTCCCTCTCTCTCTCTCCTCATTTTATTTTCTTCTTCTTCTTCCTCACTACTCTTCCTCTCCACCAACCTAGGCAAGTTGCATCTTGCTATCACTTAAGGGCTATATTTTTTTGTCTAATAGCTTTATTTGCTCATTTTAAGCAACATTAGAACTTGGTTTTCTCCATTTGGAGCTTGGAAATTTGTAGATCTAGGATTGAAGTATTTTCGAAAATTGGTGGTTTGATCTATAAAACTTGTTCGTTTTCATGTTTTGATTGTTCCATGTTGAAGAGAATTTAATTTCACACAATTTAGACCTTTGCAAAGTGGATTTTCGTTGAGATTTGACCTAGTTATGGTCTTTTGAAGTTTTGAATTTCCATGGCCATTTGCTCTTAGCTTTGGGGAAGATGACCTTCTGTCACGGGCGCAATCCAGTCAGCCCAGCGCTCCTTAGTGCTGGCGCAATCCAGCTTGCCCAGTCCAGCGCTCTTTAGCGCTGGCGCAATTCATCCAGCTAGTCCAGTGCCTCTTGGTGCTGGCGCAATCCATCGCTGCGCAGTCCAGTGCTGGCGCAATCCATTGCTGCGTAGTTCACCGACTGCGCAACCTATTGCAGCGCAATCTGTTGCTGCGCAATCCATTGTTGCGCAGTCTATTCTTTGCGCAGTTCAGCCCTGCACAATCTAGCCGGCGCAGTCCAGCTTGCCCCTTCCAGCAATCCAACCCTGCGCGCTTGGACCCTGCGCACCCACCCCTGCGCAGTTGACACCCTGCGCAATCCAACCCCCTGACCCCTTGCGCAATCTATTGGCTCTTGGAGATTTGGTTTTAATTCTTTAAGCTTGGCTCTTCTATAAGCCCTTATATTGATATTTTATTAGATATTTTACGTCCATTTTATATCCTTACGCCTTTTGTCATGAACTTGATTTTACTTAATATGTTGGAATGACTATTGTACATGGCATGGTATGACAAGGAACTTACATAACACGACAGTGACCCGTAGTGGTGCACTCCTGACATGACCAACCTGACATGATAGTGGCCCGTCGTGGCGCACTCCTGACTTAACATGACCTGATAACTTAGCTTGACTTGTCTTGACACCGTGGGTGGTTCTTTCTTGCTTGCTTGTTAAATCCACTTGTCCAGTCTCGCATCATGTCTAGGGCATGGATCCCTGAGTACCACGGTCAGGGATATATATTGAAATAAAATAAGGTTAATGATTAGAATAATTCAGTAGCCATGAGAGATTTCCCCAGTTACAGGCGATCCCGTTATCCCGGCCACAATTGTTGGACTTGTAGCCTGCCGTCGAGTAGGGCACACTTCCAGCCCACTGTCATGTGGGGCACACCTAATAATTCTTGATAATTGCTTAATGAATCCTAATCGCCTGGATAACCTGGATTAGCTGCAGGGCTTGTGGCTGTGGAACATCTCATTGCATCTTGCTAGTAACTAGGATTGTGATAACCCTAGTTAGTTAATGTAGAAAGCCGTAGG